>CABHPR010119141.1:0-16312 GCA_902168415.1 Peromyscus melanophrys
CCCCAAGTTGTCCTCTAATCTCCACAGAGCACCATGTCGTGCATGCATGCCCCCCCCCCACCCCCACCACCAAGAACGAGCAAACAAATGTTATTTTTAAAAATTACGGTAAGGTAAAATGGGCGACTCATGCCCAATTCAATTTCTCACAGTTGACTAGAGAGGGCAACCAAGAAGCACACATGGTTTGTTCTAAGATCAAATAGGCCCACAACAGGGATCATACCATGGTGCAGTCGGGGTCTCCAGTGGCAAATCTGTTTACAGTTGTATCCCTTTGTAGACTGCTGTGAGGACAAAATGACTTTGACTAAGGTCAGGTTAGGATGAGCTTCGATGACAGGTCTACTTCCAAATTTGTCTCTTCTGCCTACACCGCAGTCCTCTAAGTACCCTTACTTTCTCTTTTAAATTGTTTGATACTTTGCAGCTCCGTACGGAAAGCTTGTGGTCACATAGACTATTGCTTTATTTTCTTAAGAAAGGCTTGTCTGCTGTCATTTGGTATCATTGATTTTTTTCAAGGCAAAATAAAGCTTGCAGTGTTGCTGGAAAATTTCTCTCGAGCTCCCAAGTCCTGCCAGCTCCCAAGTCCCGCCAGTCCCAGAAACCACTTACAAAATAAACACACAGACGCTTACATTATTTAAACTGCTTGGCCATTAGCTCAGGCCTATCATTGTCTAGCTCTTACTCTTATATTTAGCCCATTTCTATTAATCTCTACTTTGCCACGTGGCTCGTGGCTTACCGGTACTTTACATCTTCCTTGTTCTCGCCGGGGGTCCAGCCAGTCTCTCTATCCTTCCTTCCTCCTCAATTTTCCTGTTAGTCCCGCCTATACTTCCTGTCTGGCTATTGGCCAATCAGTGTTTATTGACATACAGCGATATCCACAGCATTGCAGAGAGCAGATCCTGTGTGTTGTTTGTGCAGCTGATGAAATATGTTGCCAAGAAGAACGGAATTTCACTTGTATGACCAGCAAAGACAGTTCACATAGGCCTAAAATGACTAATATACTAAAAATAATTATAAGCAGGCTTACAAATAGGCTAGCAAGAAAGTATTAATTTTCTTCCATGTTTAAAGAACAACAGAGGGTGCTTTGTTTTTAGTATTCTTACATTTAAAAAAAGGCATTTGATAATGGTCAGAAATTGCGTACAATGTTCTTATATTTAAAGAACAAAAAAATAGAAAAACAGTCTAGACAATAGATATTAACATCAAAATCCATAACCAGTGATACTTACAAATGTAGCTAGAGATTATAGAGATAAACATTATCATGAAAGCTGTCCATGGAGTCAGAAAACTTGTGGAACCCGAACAACATTTATTTGGTAATAAATAATAATTTATTTTTAATAAGTGATAACACAAGTAATAACCAAGGATAAATTCCTAAGGATATACAAGGATATAATGTCAACTACATTAAATGGGTACACCATTATAGCACCTATTTAACATCCCCAAACCTCAATTTCTGTCCATTATTCTCTTCAAATCATTCTGTGCCAGTCAGTGTTGTAGCAGTTTGCACATGATTTGTAGCTGACAAGCAAGCGATGTGCATGAAATCAATTTTAATTCAGGTTTTACACTGTGATTGATGACGAACCAGTGACAGTTTCCCTTGGATTTCTGACTAGATGAAGGACTTCTCTCAGATGGCTACTTCTTGTTTTGTACATCGTTGTGTATTAGGCGTTAGCTAGTTTATACACATTGTACACTACAGACAGAACAAATCAAAGTAGAACTGTAGTTCTAACATCCATAAGTTCCAGTTAGCCTTGGAACTTTCCTATGATATAAAAACAGACCTCAAATAAACCTAAAGGTTTTCCTTCTCAGTGATTTAAGTTTCTGTCAGCGTAGTAAACTGGATATTTAGGTGATTCTCTAGATTAAGGAAAATAAAATTTTAGATAAAATATATCTTAAAAGCCCTTTAAATTGATGAAAATGAAAGACACATAAAAGTAAAACAAGATAAGACAAGAAACATACCTCTAGAAGTTAAAAATTACAAATAAGCTTCAAAATTATATTAATGAATTAAGTAATCAATTCAGCATAGTCAAAGAGAAACTCTGTGACTTGGAAGATAAATCTGAAAAAAAAATTCAGAGTACAGATCCCAAAAGACAGAGTGAAAAAAATTATGTAAAGCAGATTAACTCCTGAGTTTATGGGAGATTGGAGCGACCATATCTAAAAAATATATCAAAAGTATAAAATTACAGAGGTAATGTTAGATTGGTAATAAAGGCCCATTAAGAAAAAAGCTCCTGCCAGGCGTTGGTGGCACACGCCTTTAATCCCAGCACTCGGGAGGCAGAGCCAGGAGGATCTCTGTGAGTTCGAGGCCAGCCTGGTCTACCAAGTGAGTTCCAGGAAAGGCGCAAAGCTACACAGAGAAACCCTGTCTCGAAAAAACAAAACAAAACAAAAACAAACAAACAAAAAAAAGCTCCTTTTGGTCAACAGACTAGAATCTTTGCCCTGTGTGGAGACCTAACATTCTAGTCGGACCAAGTCAATCACCAGACTAAGGGGCCATTCCTAGGAAGGTGGGGCCGCCTTAAGCCAGAGATAAGAGGAATAATTTTTCCTTTATTGAGATATTGCACATTTTCTTCTCAGAATTCCTGTCCCATGGGATGGTCCTTATCAGTTACCATGAGATTCATCTTGCTCTGTCTGCCTTTCTGAAGCTGGAATCAGAAAGGCACAACTTTTCACTTATAATTGTCCAAGATCCTACACCTCAGCTAAGCTTACCTGAGGAATAAAGCCTCCAACACACTCAATATAACATAAATACTCGGATTTTCACAGAAATCATGCAGCTTTTATTTTGAAATGTCTGTAGTGTTCTAGTTACAATAACATCAAACTTACTGGTCTATAAAGAGTACCTGGCTTAGAATTGTATTTCTGGATGAAATGAAGTAAGATTACCAGGATAGGTGGATAAAAATTGTTTTAACTACTATTTATAAAAAAGAACTTTTAAGACTTTTTTAATTTGTCAGTTTTTAAATAGTTCCCTTTTCAATCTGGATGAGTCATTTTTCCTACATTTGCATTTTCAAAGGTATAGTTGTTAGGTGAGAGAAAGTTGAAAAATTATGTCTCAAATGCACAGAATATAGACTTCAGGTATATAAAGCACTTTGGCAAAATAAAGAAATATTTGAGTAAAAGATCAGTTATAACAGGAGGGTCAGGAAAAGACCTTGAGGAAAGGTAAGTCCTGTTAGAAGATTAAATATCTGCTTTCTTCTTTACACCAGTATCTGTTGACTTAGTCATTTCTTCTTCTATAAACAGGCAGACACCTCTGCAAATGGAGATGTTATTTTTTTTCTTATAAAAGGGTCTTAAAATGACTTTTGCCAGAAAGGAATTTTCTGGAAGATACTTAATCTACATAGGTAGGTGGCTTTCCAACTTAGCTTTAGTAGAGATAATTAACAAATATCATAGATAAATGCTATATGTGTCTAGACTCACATAGACAGAAAAGAATGTCTTTCAAACAGTACAGAGTGGTTGACCCTTGATCTGTTGAATTCAAGGACATGATTTTTTTAAAAAAACCTTTAGATAGCTCCTAAGAGATTGCTATTGCATTAGCCATTTTGTTCCATGCCCTGAAAGACTGAGTGGTTTGATCTTTGCTAACTTTCTCAGATTGTACTTGGCTACCAATTGACAGCCCATAGCCGGCCCTAGTAACACAGGTGCTGTGGATATCGCTCTGTATGCTGTGAATGTGTCACTCTGATTTGGTTGATAAATAAAGTACTGATTGGCCAGTAGCCAGGCAGGAAGTATAGTATAGGTGGGACAAGCAGAGAGGAGAATTCTGGGAACAGGAAGGCTGAGTCAGGAGATGCTGCCAGCTGCCACCAGGAGAAGTAAGATGTAAAGATACCAGTAAGCCACGAGCCATGTGGCAAGGTATAAATTTATAGAAATGGGTTAATTTAAGATGTAACATCTAGCTAGCAAGAAGCTCAAGCCATTAGGCCATACAGTTCATAATTAATATAAGCCTTTGTGTGTTTATTTGGGTCTGAATGGCTGCAGACCCAGGCGGGACTGGAGAAAACTTCAGCTACACACAGGTATCCAAACAAGGGGCAAAGGTCTAGGCATCTGAACCATATATGGTAATGAGAATTCTAACCTCTTGGGTACATTTCTGGAGGTTTCATCTAGGACAGAGGAAATTGGTACTCTTGCCTGCTGATTTTGAGCTTCCCAAGAAAAGTTGTTAAGGAAAAGGATCCAGGGCTGTGAGGGTCTGTTTCATTCTCAGTTTTTAATTTTGTTTTCCCCTAAAATACCTGATAGCCAGCCAGGGATGAAGAGTGTCTGAAAGACAGAAAGACAGCTTTCTGGGGTAAACCTGACCCTCAGTGACACTGAGCCAGATGGGAAAACACTATGTCACTAATTCACAAAAATACCATTATCCACCAGACCGGGGACAGGTTTCACTAATCTCTACTCTAAGTGTGAAGATGATAAATATCAAATAAGCTGTAAGGGGAGGTCATTCTATCAGAGAGGAGCCCTTATCCACTGTCCTCGGCCCAGTGACAAACAAGAGTTGAAGAAAATATGGCTAGGAGGTGATAATTAACTGCAACTTACCTTCTGCATGAATTAGGACAATTGACTCAGCTTTTCCATCAGCAGAAACTGGGTCATTCTTAAAGGAAAAGGTCTTTTGTGAACTGAAAAGCACCAAGTAAATATCAGCATTGAGGCCCTGCTCTTTTGTGTTCTAAGTCATTCCATATTGCATAAAACAGTGGTTTTTCCCAGATGGTTTGTCCTGAGAAACTTCATTTTATAAGCAGCTTTTGACTCCATTTTGAGAGAAGGGAAAGACTGTGCAGGTAGACAATCAAATAACACCATCTGCTCAGGACTTTCCACTCAACACAGACTAATAAATAAATGGCTTATTCCTGGCAGTAGAAATTACACCATCCTATAAATTTATCAGGCTCAATTGAGACTATAGGGGCATATGGGTATACTAAAGTCAGATTTAAGAAACGAGGTCCAAGAACTTACTGAACAGCACAGACCAATGAATGAGTGCAACCCTCTCACTTGGCTGTATAAACTGAGAGGTACCTCACACTGCAAGGCATGACCTCACCAATCTGTCATCTGACACCTGGTGTTCATATCATGAACTAAAAACTCCTCACTGTCCCTGGGTCTTCAGCGCTACGTGATCACTGCTGTTGATCTGGCCTACCCAACTGCTGTCTGACTGTCCACCTGTTTGTCCATCTGGCCTTGGACCTAGCATTCTTGTTCTGGATCTGGTCTTGCCCTTTTATCTCTGCAGCTGGCTACATCTTTGCTCTCAACTCCGACTCTCCCAAGGCCTGATTCTATAGTGGTAGCTTTTTCTTTTGGTTGGTTCAGGTTCAGGGTTCATTATCTTGTCTATTTGCATTTCTATTAGGCCAATCCTCTTGAACTCTGATGTGTCCTCCTTCACTTGTATTCATTACACACACACACACACACACACACACACACACACACACACACACGTTAATATTAGTAACTAAGATTGGGATAAAAGAGCTTGCGTTTGCCTCAGCCAGATTACCAAGTTAGACAAGTGCTCAAACACATTAGCCTATGAGATACAGTTCACATTTAAAGAATAATACTCAATGCAATCATTTTCATGTTGAAACATGTGATTTGGGGCATTCTGAGACTGAGGTTATAGTTGCTTTCATTTCTGCCTCATAATGATCTCATTCCTTTTGAGATGAGAGCTATGTTTTGTACCAACCAATAAATATTTTTCCACCATAGTGCAATGATGGAGACATTTACTATGAGTTGGTGCTTTACCAGTTCTTAATGACTTTCAATTCAGTTATATATTTTCTTGGGTTGGATAATTTCTTGTAAAATCCAAAATATAATTGTAGTGGGTACCCGTTCCACCTATGACCTTGAGGTACCAGCCCCCAGGGCAGGCGTGGCCTCAGGGCTAGCTTAAGACCTGAGGGTTAGGTATGCCTTGCTCTCTTCTCTCCTTGGTGGGCTTGGATGGTTCGGACTCACTCAGGTGGCAGGAACAGGACATCAGCCTTCCAGGACTCTGTGACAATTTTGCTTATCCTGTTTAGTGAGTTGTTCTCCTCAATTTATATCATAATAAACTCCCTAATACCCTTAAGCAGACTCCCTTGGATTTCTCGCTATATATAATTCCATGCTGTTTCAAGGAGCCTCTGAAAATATAAATGTTGAAATACTCCTCATTATTTCAAAATCATAATATGCATAATTCTATGTGTACAGACATTTCGCCTTTATGTACGTCTGTGTCCCACACAGGTGTCTGGTGCCCACAGAGGTCAGAAGATGGCATCAGATACCCTGAGACTGGAGTCACAGATGATTGTTGTCACCCTATGGGTCCTCTGAAAGAGCACCCAGTGCTCTTAACCTCCAAGCCATCTTTCCAGCCCCTCATATATATATATTTTTTTTAATTGAATTTTGACCACAAACTCTGAAAGTAATCATTTCCTCAAGCCTTCTAGGAATTTGCTGTCATTTATACTTGACATTCAAAAGTTTTAAAGAGCTTTCTGCGAACTCATCAGAGTGATGGGGTGAAGAAATGCTGTTTTTTATATATCCTCTTGACTCTCAAGAGAAAAGCAATAATGATGTTGAAAAACAAGGAAGAAAAGCTATGTCTTCCTTAATTGTACAAACCCCAGACTATTCGCAATGGGCGATGAACAGTCTGTAGCTCTCCACAGGAATTTCTGTAAACAACTGGAAATGCTAGAATATAGACGCTGGGAGCCACCAAAACAACGTAACAGCATGTAGCTAATGGCTCCATTCAAAGAAATTGTCACTTCTCTATCGTCTTCTTCATTAGTCACTGCCACTCCTAGGTTTTGCTAGTTTCATGTTTCCTCTAAGCAAACACCCTGCAAGGCATAAGATGAGGGTGGGTGACTAATTAGGGTGTCAAGGGAAACGGGAAGGTATATTGAGAATTCAGAATCTCATTTTCCTCTTCCCCCCTTAGAATTGATTCCGCTGTCACCACTTAAAAAATAACAAATGGATGTGCTTCTATTATTTGATGGAGACAAAGGGTTTCTGCTTCTCCAAATAAAATTCCTGGCAAGTTCTATTAACCAAATATTTATTTGGGTTCTAAGATTATTAACTATTCTGAATAAGTGTTAAGCAGTCTCATTAATTGTCACTATGAAATGGATTAATTCTTATTTCCTTATATATGTAATTAGGGTAAATCTAACTGTAGCAAGCTAAAATGCACATCATCAGATTAGAGTGCTTGCCAGAAAAGTAAAGATTTTTTTTTCTTTAAAAGCCGTGCATCATGGGGAAAACTTTGCAATCTGCTATTGAAAGCATCTTATTTGTATAGCTTATTTAGCTGTGGGTTGAAGCAGAGACTGAATCCAGCTGCCTTGTCTTTTACTCTATCTCCAGACTGCTGCCCTAGGTGGAAAGTCTTGTCCATAGTGCGGTTTGTGGCTGTTGACAAGTTAAGTCTCTGTGTCCTTTCTGAGGGAGGGAGTAGACAGATCGCCCCTTTTTCTAATCAGAAGTAGGTTAAATTTGATTCTGTTCTATTTTTACTTCAGTTTGGTTGACATCCATACCCTTCCAGACTGGGTCTCAGCGATACGGAATAGTTACTCTTGCCAGGGGCATCATTAATCTGAACGTTGGGGATTGATTCTGTGATGCTATCCCAACACTGCAGGGCTGTTCCTTTGTCAGCTCTGCTAGTCTTTTCTCCTGCCCTGTTTCCCAAGTGATCAATTTCCGTTCTAGGCCTGCTGGTTTTCAACAAGAGTCTGTTCCGATACATTTTGATACAAAGAGATTGATTTCTTCCTCTGTCCTTCCTCTGGAATGGTGCTTGATCTTATCTCACTTTATTATTTTATTTTTATTCTCCACTTTAGCAATGGGTGGCAAATAATTCACTTTTCTGTATTTCCTTCCAATCAGTTTTCTTTCAGAAAGTTGTTTTAATGTGGAAATATAAATAAATAAATAAATAAATAAATAAATAGATAGATAGATAGATAAATAAATAAATAAATAAATATAATGTGAAAAATATAAAGAATCTTTGAACTCCTCTCAGGCCTAGAGGACCTAAAATATAAGATTGTCAAGTCCTCCTGGATGCTGAAATCTTACAACCTGGTTAAATTTTGCTTCTACCAATTTCATCAGAGTTCTTATTCATTGAGCTCACACCATGAGAGTAATCAATAACTTGAAGAATGCCCTGTGCACATTCCATTGAGTTTTAGGAAGGGAGAGGAGAAAAAGAAGGTTCATGGGAAAGAGCTGGAGTGAAAGCATCCTTCCGTTAAGAGACTCATTTACATCTCAGCAAATAGTAAGTACAATGAGGGTCCTGCACAGGAGGCTTCAGTCCCGCCAGACAAACTGGGGTGGGGGTGGGGGAGGGGAGAATGAGAGGTCTCGCACCACAAGGAAGCGGTCTAAGATTATATGTGATCTACGGTGTGGCAGAAGGTGGAGAAAACAGAACACATAGGGCTGAGGCTATATGACAGATGTTACTCTTGCTCTTAGGAAGTGTGGCCCCAGAGCAGCATGGGGAGTAGGTTCTCAACTTGCTCCCAGTCTTCTCTGCTTAGGGTCCAAAGGCCCTGGGTGTTCTAATCCTTTCTTAACACAAACGTAAGGGTACTGACCAATTAACCATCTACACCGCTCTGATTGACCAAGTAACTGCAATGCCTTCCATGCGCTGTCCCGGAAATCTGTGAAAGCAGAACCTTGAAGAGCATTGCAAAGCATGTGTTCCTGACTGCTTGCTCGAGTGCGTTTTCCTGGGTTGTTGAACATGTTCGTTTTCCAATTCTCTTCTCATTCTTCTTGGGTTTCAACTTGCCTTTTATGTCAAAAAGTGGTAGGACTTTGCTGGCAAAGCCGCAGGCTGTGCACATGAATGCACCCTGATCTCATCTTGCCTCTTCCTGATTGGCTTCTTCCTCCACTTCCTTCCTCCACTTCCTTCCTCCACTTCCTCTTCCTTCATTGTATGCCAGTTTGGTTTCAGTTCTTTGTAAAATGGTCTGAGGAGGCATCAAAGGGTGGGAGAGCACCAGGCTAGGAATCAAGGTCTCACTTCTGTACCCACAAACCTCGTGAAGATCAGAGAAACCTCAAGGAAAAAAATCACACCAGTCCCCTAAGGTCAGGGATGATGGTCTCTATGTCCCTCTAAGGCCTGGTTTTCATGACCTTAGAGGTGGACAAACACATCATGTCATATTCCCCTCACAGGACTGCTGACAGTTCAGTGGGATTTTATCATTTATAATTAATTACATTCCCCTCAGGCAAGGTGGAGGGAAACTGTTAGGACTTTGAAAACAGAAGAAAGATTGGGATGCACAAGTGACAAATAGTGGCAGGACACTAAGAAGGACTCACAAAGCTGAGGCCCGGCGGAGAAGCCAAGTGTCAGGCTGTGTAAACTGAACACGCATTCTAGCCTTTTGAACTCCAAATGTCTCCATTTGTGACTTTGAAAACAACACACAGCTCTTTATAAGGATTCAAGGGGAGAGTATTTGCCGTACGTGGCTTCTCCCAGAAGTAAGAGTACATTTATTTCTTCTTTTTTTCGAAATCCCAGTCTAGTGCAGCACCTGGCTCCCAGTAAGTACCCAATAGAGATCTAACTGGAAGGAAGAGAAAAGAAAGGTACTTGTCCAGGTGGACAGAACATTTTCAGAAGTCAGAAGGATACGCTGAGGTCGGGAAAAGGTAGAAAAATCAAAAGAACAAAAAGTGTAGGTGAAGCATGGACAGCTGGTTGATCTCCAGATTAAAGCCATAAAGTCCCTTGCAAGTCCTGTTCCCTTGTCTCAAGTGTCCTGGGTGTCTTAGTTAGAGTTTCTATTGCTGCAATGAAACACCATGAACAAAAAGCAAGTTAGAGAGGAACGGGTTTATTAGGCTTACACTTCCACATTGCTGCTCATCACTGAAGGAAATCAGGACAGGAACTCAAGCAGGGCAGGAACCTGGAGGCAGGAGCTGATGCAGAGGCCATGGAGGGGAGCTGCTTATTGGCTTACTTCCCCTGGCTTGCTCCCTCACCTTCATTTAGAACCCAGGACCAACAATGGCACCACCCACCATGGGCAGGGTTCTCCCTCATTCATGAGTAATTGAGAAAATGCCTTACAGCTGGATCTCATGGAGGCATTCCCTCAACTGAGGCTCCTTCTTCTCTGATGACTCTAGCTTGTGTCAAGTTGACACACAAAACCAGCCAATACACTGGGAAAGGACATTATTTTTTTGCTATCTTTCCCTAAAACTTTCAAAGTGTGATTTGGAAACTAGGGTACATATGTCTTGCTGGCACACGGATGGTGATTTGTTCCTTGTTTTTCAGTTTGCCCTGTAGATTTATGAGACCTCCAAGTTCGCTGTTCACACTGGCCTTGTGGAGGAACTGCTAAAGTTGCTCAATGTGTGATTGTTTTATTTAAGTAAGCAAGCACTGAGAACTTACAGCAAGTTTTCCCTCTTATTTTCTTAGTGCTTCTTATTAATCTGTTTTTGACACTCTGAGAAATGCGTGTGGGTTGTAGATGGCCAGTTGGAAAGGTCATCTAATGTCAGCCCAGCCAATGGTGCATTGCAAATGAACCGTGACTGCTGGGCAGTGGCATTTTAGTGTTTTATTTATCTCAAGTTTTGAATAATATTCTCATACTTTATAACTTACAAAACACCACAGTGAATTTGGGGATCACTCTTCTTTTTGAATCATGAACAAGGGTTTGAATGTTTTTTTTCATGAAATTTTCTATGAAGATGTGACTTTTTATGTTTATCAGTGCCACAAAACTTGAACTAGGAGCTACATCTCCATTGGCAAAGGGCTTATCTTGCAAGCATGGGGACTCTACTTTCGTCTCCAGAAGCCACATAAGCGGGTGACCATGGTGATATGAGCTTGTACTGCAGCAATGGTGAAGGAAGACAGGACAGTCTCTGAAGCTCACTGGCCCACTAGCCTCACTCAGTAGGTGAGTTTCAATCCAGTCATAGATTCTAATTATTTTTTTAAGAACCACATCTGCCTGTGGTTAACCTATGACCCCCACATGCATATACTAACACATGCATGCACATTTGTACATACATGAGTATCTGATCTCTGTCTCTGTCTCTGTCTCTCTCCCTGTCTCTCTCCTCTCTCTCTCTCTCTCTCTCTCTCTCTCTCTCTCTCTCTCTCTCTCTCTCTCTCTCTCTCTCTCACACACACACACACACACACACATACACACACCTTGAAGTAATATATGACAAGAAAGACTAAGTAATAAACACAGATAGATATTGCTTAAACCATGAGTCTAAGACAGAGAATCTCATTAAAATACAATATTAAAAACATAACAAAAAACAGCAAAAGACTCAAAATAAAGTAAAGGTATACATTAAAATTCAGTGCATTAAACTAAATGGAAGACATGGGGGTGGGAGGCTGTGAGTTGGCCCAGCGGGTGAAAGCACTTGCCACCAAATTTGACAATTTGTATTAATTTTCTGGAACATGTGGTAGAAGGAGAAAACCAAATAAAGCTAATTGTTCTGTGACTTCCACACATGCACTGTGGCATGCATGTGCGTGCGTGCGTGCGTGTGAGAGAGAGAGAGAGAGAGAGAGAGAGAGAGAGAGAGAGAGAGAGAGAGAGAGAAGAGAGAGATAAAGGGAGAGAGACAGAGATCACACACACACACACACACACACACACACACACGAGCACACAAAAATTAAAGTAAAATAAAGATTTACAAACTATTAAAAGAAAGACTTGGATATCTGTTAGGAACAGTTAATGGATAGATGGAGCCTTATATCCTACCCTGAGGCATCTGTCTCCTGTATGTTGGGATGGTCCTCAGAGCAAGTCCTTAGTAATCAGAGTCCTAGGTGACCAGGTCTTTGAGATTACAGGTCTTTGAGGAGTGATGGTAACTGTATTGCTTCCTTGTCCCTTTTCAAGCCATGAGAAAGCACAGAAGTAATCCATGTTGCAGCTCTCCTTTCTTCAACAAGATAGTGTTTATGTTCATACCAACTAGTGCCATGTCAATCATAATCTGTGTTGCTGGGACAAAATCCTAAGTGCAGATAATGTACAAGTCAACAGTGTCATCTCTTTTACTAGACTCACGGTTTTTTTGATCTGGAAAATCTAAACAGCACAGTGTCCTTGTCTAGGGAGTTCCCCCTTGCCTGTGTCATAATATAATGCAGAAGTAGAAAGGGAAATGGCCACATAGAAGAGGAATGCCTTTGCTTTCCATTCTGTCCTGCAAGAACTGTGTCAGTATAGCTTCTGAAAGTTTTATCTTCTCTCCCCATGACCCAGTGACTTTCCCCAAGGACACAGCTTTCAACCATCCATCATGCCAATACTGTTCCATTGAGAACCAAGGTTCTCCAGTCAATCCATAGTGGCACTATAATAATAACTTTTCTGCACACTAAAGTCTTAGAAAATTTCTAGTACAATCATTTCCAATAGAAATTCAACACATGGATATTGTTAATAAGAGAGGTATGAGGATCACTAAACTGAATTTTTATTATGCATCTACTATCCCAGCACTGTGCCTGGTATTTTTAAAGAAAATAGAGAACATGGTGACTACAGAGGCCTGGCACATAGGTCTGTATCTTGGTTGTTTTCAAGGGGAATGCTACAGTAAATTATGTTGGCATAGCTCAGCAGACAGTAGGACTTCCTTATTTGTTTTCTGTCTTGTGCATTCTGTAGCTTCCTGGGCACACCAGTGTGAAGTTCTATATTGGGAAATAATTCACTTACTCTCTTAGAGGGATAAACCTCTGCTAAACCAGAGACAGCACACACTGGCATTGAAAGAAAATGTCCTTGGCATCTCTCATTACTCATGTGATTGTGACACTCTTTCCTCTGCTTTATAAAATGGCCTTTCTTCATGCCATTATGATATCTGGAAGGTCATACAGCCTTTAGTTTATTGCTCAGAGCCCTCTGAGAAGAGTTTGGTATTTTTAAGAGCATTCCCCACAGCACATGAGAAGCAGGTCAGAATGAAAAAAAAAAATCAGTCTATGACAGACTGAGGTGCTCCTCTGCCTCTGACAGGCAGCACAAAACAAAAATATGGCAAAATTTTGTCTTTGATCTTTAGGCAAGTATGGTCTTAAATGTTATTTTGTCTTTATTGAAGCCCTTGAAAACAAGACAGTGGAACAAATATTACTTGCCCCTCCATACAGATGTTGCATCTGAGGCTCAAAAAGGCCTGCTGGAGGTCATTTCGGGTTTATTTATTTGTTCATGAATATTTGTTATTCGAATAGTAAATACAATTTTGTCTTTCAGCTTAATATTTTCTCATTAAGCTAGGTTTCCTCTATCATACCACAACCAGACTCAAAACTTCCTATAAAACTATAAACTCTGATAGTTTGGGATGTCAAACAAAAAAAAATGTCTAAAGTGGAAGAGAATTATTCCCTATTCAGAGCTTGTCTTCCAAATCATTGAAGGCCTAGGATGTGGAGGATGTGGCCATACCCTTTGAAAAAAACACATCCCCATTTTGTGTGTGTGTGTGTGTGTGTGTGTGTGTGTGTGTGTGTGTGTGTGTGGTGGTCTTGTGGTGGTGGTGCTTCTTTTTCTTCTCCTTTTCTTCTTCTTTACTTTGTAGATGTCAGCTCATTTCTTGTGATAGTTGGAGCTGAATGGCTGCTGGCCTCAACCTCAGCTCAAAAGCAAAGCATAATTATGCACAGGAGGTGGCCATCATTGGAGAGAGGTATTTAGGTCAGCAGGTAAGGTGTGTTGTGTTGTGTTCAATTAATGGAATGGCAGTGTACCAAGCTGAGAGACTTTTCCTTCCCTCATCTCTAACCAAACACCTGTTCATCTAATATGTTCATCTAATATGTTCATTTCCCTTTATTTGGATAGGTATCATGTGGTGACAGGAACAAAGGGTGGCGGTACACATTTTTGAGTACTCCATTAGAAATACCGTTTAGATATGTTGTTTTCATCTGTCAAGCCTCTCTCACCTTGCTCTAGGGTGAACATTATTTTTCTAACCGTACTCTGCTAAAAGCCCTGATAAATGCTTCTGTGCTGTGCACACCAAGGAAGAAGGAATGCCAGGAAGTGAGGATGAGGGAAGGCAGTTATGAGCAGCTCAAACACGCAACACTTCAAGTCTTCAGTAAGTGTTTCTGTCTTGCACATACAAACATATACTGACTTCAGTTCACAAAAAACCTTCTTGTTTAAGAGTGGCACTATTACCTAACATTTCTTTTCCTCTGTTTTGCTGACAGAAAAACTGAGGCTTGGGAGCATTAGGTAAATCATCCCAATTCACCCAGCAGGGAAGATAGAACTGTCAATTAGTTATCACTTCATACTTTCCTCCACACTACTTTGTCCTTTTAATTATCGCCAGGGTAAGGACATTGGGCAAGGACTGAGTTCCCCCCCCCCCCACGGTGTGACCTCCCCTCACAGCTGATTTGATATTTATAGTCTTCACTCACAGCGGCAAGTCGGTGAAAGCTGTCATCTGTCTGGTGGGTAATAGTTTTTTTGTGTGTGAATTAGTGATGTGTTTTTCCATCTTGGCTCAGTGTTATTGAGCCGTCTTGTCTGCCGTGGGCACTGCTTACTGTCATCATGGCGCTAGCTCCTGGCTAGAGGGCCAGCTTTTTCCTCAGAAAGCTATCTTTCTGTCTCCCAGACGCATGTGGCTTTCAACAGAATGGCTGGTTTTCAAGGATATTAGAAGAAGACAACGTTTCCTACCCACGAGAACAAGACAGCAAGTGCTCTGGCAAGCGGACACCACCCTCTTGCTAAGTTTAGTCTTCGGGATGATTCATCTAGGGAGACCGGCCCTTGCTCTTGGTCGCCGGCTGCTTTATTTTTAGAAAATCTGAATTCCAGTGAAATCCATTTGGCGGCACATAATCTGTGTGGCTCCAATCCAAACTAGGTAATTAGAGGTCAGCTGGAGGCGATTATCTCCATCTTGGCGCTAGCTGGGATGAGCTGCTCTGCGAAAAGCTTTTAAAGCAACATTTGCTTCCTTGTGACCAATTTAGTACAAATGAAGGTCTTAGAGACGTTTCTTACCTCATTCTAGCTTGGTGCGTTGTCTTTTTGGCTCTTCTTAGAGAAAAATCAATCTTTTGGCAAAATTCCATCTGAAACAGTGTGTGTGTGGGGGGGGAGGGGGCCTACCCAGGTGCTGAGTGATGCCTAAATACACATCTGCCAAGCAAGGCCACATTCTTTGGGGTGTCTCTTTTGTGGGGTTATTTTTAAAAATGTCCATGCAGCTTCACTCCTCCCTCCGTGATTAGGGAAGAGACTTTGTGGGGATGTTGATTCTCTTTCTTTTTTCTTTGAAGTGTGTGTGTGTGTGTGTGTGTGTGTGTGTGTGTGTGTGTGTGTGTGTGTGTGGCGGGTATGGGTGAAGGTCAGGGGACAACCTGCCGAAGTTAGTTCTCTCCCTCTGCCATATGGGTTCTGGGGTGCAGACTCAGGTTGCCAGGCTTGGCAGCAAGTGCCTTTAGCCATGAGGCAGTCTCAACAGTTTCCTTTACAATTCTGTAACTCTAAAGGGAGTCATAAAGATTCAAACAAGGGACACGTGAATAGTGATAGAAACAGAGACAGTTTCTCAACCCAAAAAAGGGGGGGTGTGCACCTGAGCCTGGGAGAAGATCTAGGTTCAAAAAGGTCCTTGGACCCCAGGTCATGACTCTTAAGTTTTTAAACAGCACCCACCTTCTCCTGCATTTGGAGATCACAGAGCTTTTCTAAGACATGCTGTTTGTTAATGGCAAGACCTGATGGAGAGGGGTTTCTACTCTTTCTGCAAGAGGCTGTCTATTGCTGTGATAAGACAACTTGACCAAAAACAACTTAGGGAGGAAAGGGTTTATTTCAGCTTACCGTTCCATATCACAGTCCATTATCCAAGGAAGTCAGGGTGGGGACCTGGAGACAGAAACTGAAACAGAAGCCTTGGAGGAACACTGATTACTGGATTGCTCCTCACAACTTGTTCAACCTGCTTTCTTTTCTTTCTTTCTTTCTTTCTTTCTTTCTTTCTTTCTTTCTTTCTTTCTTTCTTTCTTTCTTTCTTT
>CABHPR010119142.1:0-22502 GCA_902168415.1 Peromyscus melanophrys
TTTTTTTTTTTCGAGACAGGGTTTCTCTGTGTAGCTTTGCGCCTTTCCTGGATCTCGCTCTGTAGACTAGGCTGGCCTTGAACTCACAAAAATCTGCCTGCCTCTTCCTCCCAAGTGCTGGGATTAAAGGCGTGTGCCACCACTGCCTGGCTCAATCTTTTTTATTTAAAAATTTTTTTTTCATTTTACATACCAACTACAGTTCCCCCTCCCTCTCTTTCTCCCATTCCACTCCACCTCTCCTCCACCCCACCCCATCCACTTCTTATAGGGGGTAAGGCCTCCTTTGGGGAGTCAACATAGGCTGGTATAACAAGTTGGGGCAGGACCAAGTCCCTACCCTTGCATCAAGTCTGAGCAAGGCATCTCACCATAGGGAATGGGCACTGAAAAGCCAGTTCATGTACCCAGGATAAGTTCAGGTCCCTCTACAAGGGGCCCCATAAACAGACTGAGCCATGCAACTGTCACCTAACATAGTTGTACAGCAGAAGTGTGCTGAGCCAATGATGTCCAGTCTTACAACCCTCTACTGTATGCTTCATTGGATCTCTTTCCTTTGAAAGACAATTATTCAGGCATTGCATTGCATTTATTCTTAGTGACGCTTTAAGCTACATATTATTACATCCATTCTATAAATAAATAAACCAAAGGAAAGTGTTCTTAGGAGTAAGCCAAATTCAAAACAAATATTTTATTGTTAAATACAAGTTTAAGTAAAAGTATATAAGTATAAAATCCTCTGCACAGGATTATCAGTGAAAAAAGCATAGTACAAAGTGATGTCTTTTACCTTTAGAAGCTCTCAATACAGTGAAGAAATAGTCTCCTATGTACATGACATTCAGACAAGAAAAATTCTGTTTAAAATTATCAATGAGTAGATTAAAATTAATTATTCAAATAACTTCAAGGTATAAGGAAATTAAAATGATGAATATGATTACTTAATGATTGTTTAAAATTTCAAATGTATAAGAGGAGCGGAGAGAATTTTATTATGTTGTTACCTTGAATTTGAAATATTTTATTAAATTTATTTTTTGTAATAGTTTGTCTGAAATCCAAATTTTTAGCTGGAACAACAATAGCTGCATCAATTATTTTTCTCATTACTGTGTCCTAATACCTAACAAGAAGAAACTGAAAGAGGAAGGATTTATTTCAGCCAGTATTTTGAATGCTTTTATCACATAATGATTAGAAGACTGTGGCAAGAGCACGAGATAGCTAATCATATTAAAATGTAGTCAATGACAGCTTATGCTTGTTGCTTGGTCCTAAGAGCTCTTTTGGGGGAGGTGGTGAAAAGGCAAGGCATCAATGACACAAACACTGGGAGTCAGTTAAAGGCAAATAGCAGACTTGTTTATTCAAAACTGAGAAGGCCTTTTCTACCTTCCTCCCAGCACCCAGGCTATGTCCCAATCTAGTGACATTGCATGGTCATCCTTTATTGGCTGGGCAACTTCAGGAACTCTGACAGCTCCTGTTGCTAGGCCCTCAGGCAGACTCCAGGTTGGCTCTTAAGGAATATGCTATGTGCATGCCTTGGTAACTGGGCTGAGCCAATTTCCTCGACCCTATGGGCCTGTCCTACTACCTATGCACTCATTTATTTTATTACATGGGCACTCAGTGGGAGTCGAAGTTCTTTGTTCCAGCCTTGTTGACCACGCCTGGGGGGGGGGAGGGGGGTCAGCAACTGAACTGTGTCTGTCTTAGGTTGGCTTGCCAAACAAGCTCTTACCAGTCATTTGTCCATCCCTGGGGAGTCACCCCAGGTGGGGATGGTCAGGCAGTAGCCTTTTGAATTTCAGAAAGCCAGGCATGCATAACCTCCTGTGGAGGGCTATGAGTTGGATGTCTAAGAGCCATTAACACCTGTAGAGTAGTCTTCGTGGCCACCCATATGAGACACTTAATAGAAGAAATATTAAAAGCACCACCCTGCCAATCAAAACATAAGTGAAAATTCAGGAGTGCTCAAACAGCCTTTTTATATCATATGGTGGAGAGGATGTGGAGTAAGAGAACACTCCTCCACTGCTTGTGGGAGTGCAAATTGTACAACCACTCTGGAAATCAGTATTCCAAATTTATCAGAAAAGTTGGAATCAACCGACCTCAAGACCCAGCAATAGCACTATTGGGAATATACACAAAAGATGCTCAATCATACTACAAGGTTACTTGCTCAACCATGTGCATAGCAGCATTCTCCATAATAGCCAGAACCTGAAAACAACCTAGATGCCCCCAATCAAAAAATGGATAAGAAAATGTGGTACATTTACACAATGGAGTATTATTCAGTAGTAAAAAAACAATGGTATCATGAAATTTGTAGGCAAATAGGTGGAACTAGAAAGAATTGTCCTGAGTGAGGTAACCCAGACCCAGAAAGATAAACACAGTATATACTCAATCTTAAATGGATATTAGACACAAAACAAAAGATAACCAGGCTACAATCCACAACCCCAGGGAAGCTAGGTAAAAAGGAGGCCCCAAAGAGAGAAACACATGGAAGCCCCAGGAAGGGAAAATAGTTAAGATCTCCTTGGTAAACTGGGAGGGAGGTAGAAGGGAAGGGATGGGGGATAGGAACAACAGGAACTGAGATGGCCGAGTGGAGAGAGGGACAGAGAGGAAGAGCAATGAAATAGATATATTGGTAGGGGGAACAATTTTAGGAGGCTGGGGAAAAACTTGGTGCTAGGAAAATCCCCAGGAATCCAAAAGGATGACACCAGCTAAGATTCCTAGAAATGAGAGGGTGACCAAACTTACTTTCCCCTATAATTAGACTAGTGACTACCCTAATTGTCATCATAGAACCTACATTAGTAACTGGTGGAAACAGATGCAGTGATCCACAACTAAGCATGGGGCTGAAATTCTAGACTTCAGTTGAAGAGAGGGAGGATTAATCACAGGAGCAAATCAGAAGTTGGTCTTACCATAACATGGAGCACCAAAACATCAGTCCTAACATTGTGAAATCAGAAATTATTATTGTTTTTTTTTATTAGAAAGAATATTAGTTAGCTTTTTAGCTACAGAGGTACAGGGGTAAGCTATGTTCAGGTTCTAGCTTTTACTACCTTTTATCCACCATGGTCCTGAGGGTGTGGGAAAACAAAGCAGGGAACACTGAGGTCAGAAAACAAAGAAAATATCTGCATTCTTGTGTTTCTCCTCTTTCCTTTTTTATCTGTCTGTGCCCTCAGCCTAAGGGAAGGTACCAATTACATTCAAGGCTTGTCGCTTGCTTTGATTAGCCCTTCTGGAAATTCTCTCAAATACATCCAAGCATTCCTTGGTTCAATTCAGTGTCAAGTCATGCTTAACCATCATGGTAAATGATATATCATAAACTCAAGACTACATTCTTCCCCTGGAATTAAATCACCAATTTCAGTATAAATGCATTCATAGTGGAGTTGGTCGGAAGAGATAGTATCATGAATTACAAGCAAAGAGAAGCTCTTCTTCAGTCAGGAACAGGTTACACTGCACCAAGAAGATACTAAAATATACCCATAGTAAACAGCTTGTGGAAATCCTAGATACTTTGTTTATTATTTAAAAAAAAAAACAACAAAGAGATTAACCCTGTTCACACATTTACAATACTCTCAAATATTGGCACCAGAATGTAGAGAGGGCAAGATAGTTTTGTTTTCATTTGTACAATATGTGTGTTAAGTAAATTGTCCTACTGTCTATATCCCTTAGTCTGTTGGTAAGGTGATTTAAGTTAATTGTTTTTGAAAAAGGAATACATTAGCGGGGTTATCTGTCCTCATGATCCCTCTTAGACAGATGATTTGGGTAGACCAATGTACTATTGATGTTGTGTAACTCTTACTAAGGGAAAATGGTATGAGGGTAAAGCTGCATAAAGTTTTTCGGGAAGCATTTCCAGTCCACCTACTTTCTGGGACAGGACTTTACTGTTGTCATTTGCACTTGGCTGATAGAACCTTCACCCTACTTAGTCCTGAACTTTTCTCTGTCAGGTTTTTCCCTACTAGTTCTGTTTAGAAGCTCATTCCTTTATCTCTGTCTTATGCAGGAAGTTTGTGATTTTCAAGGAATGTGTCCATTGCTGCTAGTGATGTGGTAAATGAACTTGCATTATCCTGGAGAAAGTATTTTCCAGGTATTATGTCCATTTCCTCAAACCTTTAAGAATACATCAGTCTTCATTCCTTTATTGGTGGTGTGGATTCAGTGTTATTTTATGCTTTAGAGACATAGTATCTTTGTTTTCATTCTTTCTGAAGATTCAGCTTTGTGGTTTTTTTTTTTTACAAGTATTTCTTATTTTCAGAAGTTTTTTTACTACTATTTCCTATTTTAGTATATCTGTTTAAAATGCAATTCATTTACATTTTCTTAGTCTTTTGATAAGATTTATAAGATAATGTAAAATTTTACTTTAATTTTTCTAATATGACTGAACCCTGTAATCCTAAAAACCTTTATTGAAGTAGTTTTAGCTGGATATCAGTTCTTTATGTTGTCCACATTCCATTTAAACTGTATCACACTATTATTCATGATTATTCTCCGACTGAAATGAATCTGCATTTATGTCTAATTTTCCAAGGAAGGTATTGTGCTTGTAACTGAACCACTTAAACCTATATTTTGTTGGAGTGCTGTGGTCTATCTTGGTGACCTCATGTTCACTTGAAGAAAGATGTACTCTTCATTTGGAACTCTATAGTTTGTTAATGCTGCGCTCCATCTAAGACATTTTAAGTGAAAGCACTGTCAGTTCTTGGCTACAGTGATCCCAGGGGCCCTCAGAGCAATACAGACCTTTATTCTTGGTTGCTCATCAAAACTAGATGGTAGAACCATTTTCCTGAAAACATCACACACTTTTGATACAAAACCAGAAACATCCATTTGGAATTGAACTAGAAGCTTCTACCCTTTGGAGCTATGCACAGAGCCTGAATATGCTATTCAGGCTAAGAGGAGAAAAGTGTCTTTAATGGTGTTTCTAAGCTGTGAACATATATGGTACACCTCTGACTACCAGGAAAAATATGCCCTCTAGTCAAATAGTGGCAAAATCTTGTGGTGGAGCTAACCAAATGCCTTCCTATTGGATTTGCATCCAGCTCCACAGGAAGGACTATATGTCTGGCACTTGAGACTGATCAAAACCTGTAGTTGAGGAGGTCATAGGCCATAGCAGAGAGGGTACTTCATGTTTTTCAATGGACATATATTAAAAACACATGATGAATATAAATCTTTATTCCCATAGTCTAATGATTTTGTCAGCTTGAATAAGAGAAGCTTCATTTTGCAGAGAACAACAAGGAATTCAGGAATCATGTCTTGTCAAGGAGCAGAGAACAAGCAGCTACTGACTCCTCAGGCCGAACAGGGAATATATGAGAGGTCAGCAGTTGCTTATTCTCAGCACTTTGACCAGCCATAATTCCTGCATTCCTTGTAGTTCTTTGCAAAATGAAGCTTTATATAATCAGCCCTGAAAGATCCAGATAACATCATAGAAAGGGAGCAAAATTATTTAAAGGAACAGAGGATAAGAGGAGAGTAGAGCTATGAGATGATATCTTCTAGATATGGCATAATTATTACAATCATAATAATATAGAAACTGTGTCTGCCTATACACAAAGAAAAAGGCATGAAAGTGGGAGACTAAATGAGAAGAGGAAATTAGTGGGTATTTGAGGGGTATATAAGGATGATGGTGGGTGAATATTATAAGAACACATTCATTACATATGAATAGCAAAAATCTTACTTAAAAAGATTTTAAAATTTTATAAGTACACTTTCCATATTCTTCAGTTTAATTTCTGATGTTACTGTATGTATGTGTTTATATATTATAGTTACACTAATCAATGTGATTATGAAGTCCTTCTATAGCATTGATTGTTTATGCTTCTATCCATTTTTCAATAATAAATGGCTATTGAGTGTTATTTTGACATTGGGGAATACATCTACATTCCTATCATTTTAAAATCCAAACTGTCTGATATTAACATGACCACTCTACTCATTTTTAATTTTAGTATTATGTGGTGCTTCCTCCCACTTTCAATTTATGGTACCAACTTATCCATAAATGAAATGAAGTATGGTAGAGATAATATATAACTGATAATTTCTTTTATTTTGAATTACTAGAAAACTAATTTCAACTGAAATTATCAACAGAGAAAGATAAGTTAAAGCACGAGTTTTACCATGCTGCTTCCCCATATCCCACATTTCCATTACTTCTAAATTCCATGGCTGTTTGGACTGGATAGTCTTTTTTTCAGTATCTCCTGTGTTGGATTACTTCCACTGTTAGTTTTGCTTTCTCTTGTCTACTCAGGGTTATGATCCACATCACCTATATTCTGAATTCAAACAATAAGATGCTACATTATTTATATTATGAAAATCTTATAAGACTATACCTCAGTTTTCTCTTTCCTCTCATGTAGTACACACTATAAACTTCACACAATACACATTTGCTCATTTACACTTGAGAATCTGTTATCTTACAGTGATTTAAAATGATAAAAATATTTTTATGTTTACTAATTCTAAATGTATTTGTTTTCAATTTTCGTTTATGCACATTTCCTGAAGGTGTTTTAATCCTTTTTTTTTTCTAGAAAATTTCTCTGGATTTTTTTCTTGTTACTGACATCTGGTCATAAATTCTCTTTATTTAGTCTCCTAAAAAAGTTATTTCTTTATTCTTACTTCTTTTGGAAGATATTTTTCTGTGTATAGGAATCCTAGGTTGACCTTTTTCCTCTCTGTACTTCAAAGTGATTGAAAGTTCAGTATGAAAGTCTGTTCAGTGTTCTTTTGTGCATGGTGCTTCCATATCAATTGCGTGTATTGGTTCAGTATGTGTCACAGTGAATCTAAAACTGTTCTTTTCAATTTTTAATATTTTTATTAGTTCTTTGAGAATTTTGTACCTTTTTACTGTATTCAACCTTCATCTTCCAATGCTGCCCAGATCCACAGCAATTTTCCTTCCAAATTTGTGGGTTTTTTTCCATGCCATTAAATCTAATTTGTGTTGTCTAAATTCTTTTATAATTCCCCTTCCACTGGAGCATTATTGACTTATCATGGGCTATACTCTCTGAAAAAATTGATCCTCACTCTCCCAAGCGCCAACAGTTTCTTGGCTAGGGGTGCAAATTTGAAGCCATTCCCTTCTCTGTGCTGAGATTTAATCTGGCTTGGGCTTGCATGGGTCTTAAAAAAAACTGTTACATTCACTGAATCCCTACATGCAGTAGTCCTGTTGTGTCCAGAAGATACTACTTCCCTTTAGTTGTCAGAGCCAACATTTATGACTCTTACACTATCCCCTCTTCACAAAGACCCTCGAACATTCAGAAGAGGATTGTGAAATACATTGTGCTGGCTTTTCTTCTGTCAACTTGTCACACAAACCAAAATTGTCTGAAAAGAGAGAACCTCAATTGAGAAAATGACTCCTAAAGGTCTGGCTGTAAGGCATTTTCTTAATTAGTGATTGATGGAGGAGGGCCCAGCACATGGTGGGTGGTTTGTTTTTCTATTCTGGGATGACAGTCTTGAGTTCTACAAGAAATCAGGCTAAACAAACCATGATGAGCAAGACAATAAGCAGCACCCCTCCATGACCTCTGTATCAGCTCCTACCTCTAGGTTTCCTACCTGTTTGAGTTTCTGTCCTTAATTCTTTTGGTGTAGACAGCAATATGAAAGTGTAAGCCAAATAAGCACTTTCCTCTCCAACTTTCTTCTTTGTCATGGTGTTCTACTGCAAAAATAGAAAAGCTAATTAGGACAAGTTAGTACCAGGATTTGGATATTGATTTGCTGGACCTCACTATGATTTGGTGGAGGGAGAGGAGGTTTTGAAAGGACATTCGAACTTTGGGCTAGAAAAACCATTGAGTGTTGAGAGTTCAGTGGAATGTTCTGTAGGAGAGTGGAAGATAAGAATGTTGAAAGCAGTGAAGAGGATGAAGGCTTGGCTTGTGAAGTTTCAGAGGGAAATTTAAAGACTCTATCATGGCCATTTGCTATTTTGATTTAAGATTCTGTCATTCTGGTTAGGTGGGGCTGAAGAATAAGCTGTGATTAACAGGATAGTAGAACTACTAAACCAAAAGCTTTGCCTCTCTGGGGTACTTAATGCTGCTCACCTGGAGCTAAAAAATTAGCATTTATTAAGAAGAGACCAGCATCATCATTGAGGTGAAGTCTTCTAGGAAGTGTTTCCTGAAAGTCAGCATATAGAATCTATGATGCAGAGCCAACCTCAGCTTTACTTTCCATTTTAGCCAAACATGGAGTGGAAGAGTCACCCAGGTTTTACCAGTTTTGCAGGCATCAAGAGTCATGAAGAGCAACTGAGGCTTGGAATTGTTGTAGTTGGACTTTCTTGTCAGACTTTCTTTGTACCACAGGCCCTCAAAACATGTCATGAAAATTAATTGTAAAAGCTTGGTATTTAGCTTTGGCTTGTTTCAAGCTGAAAAGTTTCTAGGGTGCAGTTTAAATACCCTGTGGGAGTGGTCTTGGGAATCTCTGGGGGAGGAGCCATGTTTGGCGGGACTTTCTGAGGCACAGGGTCTGGGCAGACAGGTGGGGCTTTCACCAGAACACAAGCTAACTCTTATAATTTAAATTAACCTGTTTTATTAATCTATGTTCTGACTCATGGCTTTTTACCTCTCTCCTATTCTGTATGCCCGACTTGTTCCATATATCCCTGGTGTCTCTCATGCCTAGATTCCTCCTGAGTTCCTCTCTATCCCCAGAAGTCTCACCTAACCTGTCTTTCATAGCTATTGGCTATTTAGATCTTTATTATCCAGTCAGGTTCCCTTGGCAAGCAAGTTTGCTCAAGTATCCTGCAATATTCTGGGAGAAGCCAGGAGAGGGCATTGGTGAAGGTGCCACGGCAGGAGCAATTGAAGACCAGAGACTGAAGTGGTCATTTGGAGAAACTGAGGCTTATTTCACTATGGAGAAAGCCCATGAGAGGCTATTGGTGAAAGTGCAGCCCAGCTGTAGCAGAGGAGTCTGGCAGTTTTGGAGATGCCAGTACAATGGAAAGACCAAGGACAGCAGCAGCAGTAGACTGCAGCCAGCTGGAGCCTAGAAGACAAGCTGTGGGTGCTGTAGAGGGCAGGGCAGAGGAAATGACTCAAGCTCCTTTGAGGAGCACAGAAGACAGTGAGTGCATCTCAGACATTGGACATAGTATTGTTTTCAGAGTTGGTAGAGTTTGGTTTTGCTTTGATTTGATTGCAACTGTGCCCTGGTTCTTACCTCTTAAGAAAGAGGTATTTAATTTAATTTTGATTTTTGCAGAAGCCCACAGCTGAGCAACTTTGAGCTTTTAAAAGAGATTTTGTAGTTTTACAGAGATTAGATATTTTAAAGAGACTGAAAATGCAATGTGTTTGAATTTGTAAAGACTGCCGGAATTTTAAAGTTACTTATGTGTGGTTGTTGCTGCTGTGCCTGTCCTGGAACTCCCTTTTTAGATCCCATTGGCCTCAAATTCACAAAGATCTAACCTCTGCCTTCTAAGTGCTTGGATTAAAGGTATATGCCACCACACCCAGTGTTGTGTATACTTTTTTTTGTGAGATCCTGGGGATGAATAAGAAAGGAAAGGTTGTGGCTTAATAGTGATGTATCTGTGTTTCAAGTTGACAAGGGGTCAGGTGTGCTGGCTAAACTAGAGTTATCTCAAAGGAGAGATGCTCAATTGAGAAAATTTCCTCATAAGATCTGGCTGTAAGGCATTTTCTTAATTAGTAATTTTTGGGGGATGACTCATCCCATTGTAGGTGGTTCCATCCCTGGGCTGGTGGTCCTGGGTTCTATAAGAAAGCAGGCTGAGCAAACCATGGTGACCAAGCCAGTTAGCAGCACCCCTCCATGCCTCTGCATCAGTTTCTACATCCAGGTTCTTGCCCTATTTGACTTCCTGTCCTGACTTCTTTCAATGATGGATGGACAACAATATGAAAGTGTAAACCAAATAAACCCTTTTCTCCTCTTTGGTCATGGTGCTTTGTTGTATCAATAGAAAATCTAACTAAAACATATGTCCCATTAGGAGTTGAATATTTTGTAGCTCTAATTTGCACTTTGGACAGTGTGTCTTTGGGTTAATCATCATTTACTTCAAGCAGAAGCTTCTCAGATGAGGGCTGATAAATGGTTTTATGTGTGGGTATAATGATAGATCATAATGAATTGGTTTAGTAGTGTATCAGTTCAGCATAATAGGAGTAGCTCTCTCCTAGAAACTACAATCTTTCTAGGTATAGGTACTTGGGTAGATAACATTGCCGGATATGAACCAGACCTTAAATGTGATCAGAAATTTTTTGGTTACTCCTACAATTTTCATGCCACCATTGCACCAGGGAGCATGTCTCACAAAGTTAGTCATTATTGTAGCTCACAGGGTTCATTGTTGGGAAAGATTGATGATTACTCTTCTCTAAAGGTTGTGTGTGTAACACCTTAAATCACCATGAAAGCATGCCAGGAGGGTTGAAGTTTCTGTGATTCCCATATATGTGGTCCACTGTCATTAACTTTGATAACTAGTTGTAATTTTTTCCAAATAGTTACTCAGATGAATTATCTTAAAAATAAAAAGAATACTATAAACAACTTTGATCACCTGATTTGGGCCTTAACTATTTAGTATCTTTCTGTAGAAACTGTTGCAGTTTTCTTTATACTCTTCAACTACTTGGCCTTCTTTTTTCTTCTTCCTTTTTTAAAAATTTGAATATTTTTCTCATTCTTATATTATTTCCATCTTCTGATAAGCTCAGAATTAATTTATTTAATCTTTGGTATTGTGTTATTTTAATTGTAAGTCACTGTTCAACAAGATTCATCTCTATGCTAATATTTCTCATATTACCTTGAGTATTGTCCATTTTATTACTAAATACTTTAAATATCATTTTCAGTATCTGAACAACCTATGTATGTGGGTATGTGGCTGTTTTGTTTCTTTTTTAACTTTCCAGATTATTGTTTTTTATTGTACCTCAATAATAATTATAATAATAATAAAAATAATAAAAAATTTGAAATACAGATACGGAATTAAATTCTATTTTCACACTAAAATGTGTATTCTTCTATTTTTCTCATCACTACTAGTTGTGCCCAGGACTGGTATTGACTCATATCTTTTCTTTGTTCTCAGCAATCTTTAGGAGCCTGCATCTGATTCCTTCAAAACTGTACTATTATGAGGTTGAGCTGATTTTCAGGCATAGATTCCAAAGAAATTTCTTTGTTGTTTCCAGTTTACTATAAATCTTTCCAGACTCTATAATGACTTGCCATAACCACATTCTGTTGTTTTATCTGATAGTCTAGGCTTATAAGGAGACATGGAAAATCCGCTGCTCTCCTTGACCCCCATCTCAGTCTTTGACAGTCAATATGTATCTGGTCGCCAGGTTGGACTTCCCCACAGTGCCTTATTATCCCAAATAAATGAGTAAGTTTGCTTCCTACTCAGTTGTAGTAGTATAGCTGTTTCCTCACTCTAGTTTTCCATTTGAAAACTGCTCTAACTGATACATTTAGGGATGTGGTGATTTGAAGAGGAATGGACCCCATAGACTCATGTGTTTGAATGTTTGGCCCATAATGAGTGGCCTTGTTGGAGTAGGTTTTGCTTTGCTAGAGGAAGTATGTCACTAGGGATGGATTTTGAGGACTACCCAGTGTAGAATTCTCTTCCTGATGCCTGTGGATCCAGATGTAGAACTCTCAGCCACCTCCCTAGCACTTTGTCTGCTTGCATGCCACCATACTTCCCACCATGAGAATAATGGACTAAATTTCTGAAACTGTAAAGAGGACCAATTAAATGTTTCTAGTTATAAGAGTTGTCATGATCCTGGCATCTCTTCACAACAAGAGGAATCCTAATTAAAGCAAAAGAATATGGTTTTCTTTTCTCCCTCATGTTTATTACCTCATCCAATGCTAACATTACAATTAATCATGGCAAAGGAGCTCCTTAGGTTATTTCTCATAGTGTAGACTAGAGTTGGCCTCTAGAACCAGAGAATGAGTGTCAGAAAAACAAAATGAACAAAATTGAACACAAAGAGAAAAATAGGGGAAATGCTTTGGAAATCCACATGTAAACATTAAAAAGATACTGGAAGAGAACAGAAACACAGTCAGGACAGATAAGCAATTTGGACATAGCCTCGGGTAAGCAATTCTCTTGCCAGTAGCCTTTCAGTTTCCTGGCCAGTAGAAGAGATTCAGTAGCTGCATGCAAATCATCTCAGATCAAATCCAAATAGGCCTAACCTCAGAGAAAGCCTACAGCCAACTCAAGCACCTCAAATCCAATTGTGAGTTTTGGTTATGAAATTATTCAAGTAGTCACTGTTGGAAAAACCCTGTTTTATTGTACTGCATGTCTTGAGACAAAGGCAGGATACCACCTTGAGAAAGAAGCTGTAGTTAAAAACTTAGTTACCTATAGGGGCCTGATCAAAGACTACAGACACAGGGTAGGAAGATTTGATTTGGCTGGTCAATTCTGGGTGATAGCCCATAAAGGCAGCAGTGGAGAATAAAAGATTGATAAGCTAAAGAGTGGAGACAACAGAGGCTAGTTCAGGCAGGGTAGGAGAGCAGACAGGGAGAAACAATCTTGCTCCTCATGTCCACCACCAAAACCCATCAACTGGGAACTACTGCTGTGGGATGTTCTGTATGGCAAATGTGTTGCTCTGATTGGTCAATAAATAAAACACTGATTGGCCAGTGGCTAGGCAGGAAGTATAGGCGGGACTAACAGAGAGGAGAAAAGAACAAGATGGTGGAAGGAGACACGGCCAGCCGCCGCCAGGACAAGCAGCATGTAAAGATGCCGGTAAGCCACAAGCCACGTGGCAAGGTATAGATTTATAGAAATGGATTAATTTAAGATATAAGGACAGTTAGCAAGAAGCCTGCCACGGTCATACAGTTTGTAAGCAATATAAGTCTCTGTGTTTACTTGGTTGGGTCTGAGCGGCTGTGGGACTGGCAGGTGAGAGAGACTTGTCCTGACTGTGGGCCAGGCAGGAAAACTCTAGCTACAAATGGCGCCCAACATGGGACAGGAATTTCCACTTAAGACCTGAGAAAGCATATAAAGAAGATTCTAAAACGGAGCTTAAACAGCTTCCTAGTTGTCTTTCTCAAGTTAGCTGCAGCCTGTCGGCTTGAGCTACTGAATGGCGGGTTCCTGGCGTGCATGTTTGACCTGCAGTATGGCGGGAATGAGGCCTCTGCAAGTGGCACATTAAGCTGTGTGGTGGATTTAGCCTTTGCTAATACAAAACAAAACAAAAAAAGAGGTTTCTGGGCTAAATGCTGCTTTGATAGAAGTATAAACCCACGAAGGCTCCCAGAGCTGACGGTACATGTATCACTGCCATGTTGGGAAGCTGAGGTGGGCAGAGCCAGCAGCCACAGCACCATTTCCATCTTAGAATGCTGCAGTTTAAAGTAACAGGTTCATAATAAGACAGATTCAGATGGAACAAGACTTTAAATGCTTTAAAATGTGTGTAAAAATGTACGTAGGCTTCAAAGAGAGAGAAAAAGAAATACATACAGTTATATAAAGAAATAGATAGTTTTGAAAAATAAAGTCTTTAAAGAGACAGTAAAGGTAGTATAAAATATAAGCCACATAAAGATGGATATCACACAGAGAATCTGGATTGTGTTGTCTTTGGGATTCTTAACTGCACAGAGATATTTGATTATAAAGGAAGCTGAGTTAAACCAATATGTATATTTTAAAGATACCTTGACTTCAAAATTTGGATGTAAGGATATGTTGATTTGGAAAGGAAGCTCTGATTTTGTTTCCACAGAAAGCCAGAGGCTATGGATTTGTTCCAGATTAAGATACATCAGGTTTGACCAGCCAAGACCACCTGAAAGGTCTCCAATGACACCATGGCCCAGATGATACAACATCCAGAACTGTTTCAAGGCAACTGGCTCAGACGATACACCCTCACGGACTACTCCATGATCCTAAAATTTTCTTTGTGTCCTCATAAGATACAGCGCCCCCTTCCAGCAGGAAGTAGTAAGAGAAGCTACGCCCAAATTCCCAAATTATATGTAATTTACTTTGTTAAGGTTAAAACCTTCCTTTTGGAAAAAAAAAAGGGAGGGAAGTGCTATGGGATGTTCTGCATGGCAAATGTGTTGCTCTGATTGGTCAATAAATAAAACACTGATTGGCCAGTGGCTAGACAGGAAGTATAGGCAGGACTAACAGAGAGGAGAAAAGAGCAGGAAGGTGGAAGGAGACACGGCCAGCCGCCGCCATGACAAGCCACGTGGCAAGGTATAGATTTATAGAAATTGATTAATTTAAGATATAAGAACAGTTAGCAAGAAGCCTGCCACGGCCATACAGTTTGTAAGCAATATAAGTCTCTGTGTTTACTTGGTTGGGTCTGAGTGGCTGTGGGACTGGCAGGTGAGAGAGATTTGTCCTGACTGTGGGCCAGGCAGGAAAACTCTAGCTACAAACTACCATGGAGTTTGATAACTCAAAGCCTGAAGCCAGTAGATAGATCACATTTTGAAGCAAGCAAACAGTCCTTCAGTGCTATGGATCCCAAGAACACTGAAATTCTATAGATGGACATGGTACCCACAGGAGCAACTTTCCCACAATTTGATTAAAACTCAGGGAGTCTTGAAGATACAAAGATAGTTCCTCTGCATATACCAATATAATTATTGCAATTTCTTTCCATGTTCTCAAATAATTTGGGAGACATATCTGAAACATTTTCCACTCGAAAGGATACATTCTGGAATTATCTGAAAATTGAGTATGCCTGACCTAAAGAATAAAAAGCTAAGGTTACAAAAAGAGACCAAATCTACACAAAAAAATCAAAATACACTGTGAAGAGGGTTTGTATTAACATCAGATATTTGTTATACACAAACATAGCAACATCATAAATCAAACGAAAAGAATGATTCTCAAAATTCAGCTAACCCTCCTATCCTCATCTGCTCCCAGGTCAAAAGCCATCCCAGCTCAGCCCTGGCTCTGCTGCTGCTGGACCCTGCCCTCAACCCCAGTAGACTTCTGCCACTGATGTACAGGCCAAACCAGTTACAACAGTCCTCAGCAGTCAACAACAACACAAACTACAGGAAGCCTGCAGACTCATGGAAACTGAATAGCTCTCAACTGAATTACCATTGGTTCAAGGAAGAAATAAAGAAAGAAATTAAAGACTTTTTAGAATTCAATGAAAATGAATAAGCAACATATCCAAATTTATGGGACACAATGAAAGCAGTGCCAAGAGGAAAGTTCATAGCATGAAGTGCCTTCAGAAAGGACTTGGAGAAATTTCATATGAGTAACTTAACAGCACCTAAAAGCTCTAGAACAAAAAGAAGCAAAACTACCCAATAAGAGTAGACAACAGGAATTAATCAAGCTGAAGGCTGAAATCAATTTAATAGAGACAGAGAGACCAATAAAAAGAATCAATTAAACCAAAAAGTTGTTTCTTGAGAAAATCAACAAGATAGACAAATCCTTATCCAAACTAACCAAAGGCAGGGAGAGAATATTCAGTCAACAAAATGAGAAACAAAAAAGGGGTACATAACAACAGACACTGAGGAAATCCAGACAATTATTAGGTCATACTTCAAAAAACCTGTACTCCACAAAAATGGAAAAATCTAAAAGAAATGGATGAATTTCTTGATAGATACTACATACCGAAATTAAACCAATATGAGATAAACAATTTCAATAGACAGATAACTCCTAAGGAAATAGAAGCAATCATTAAGTGTCCCAAGCAAGAAAATCCAAGGATCAGATGGTTTCAACACAGAATTTGGCCAGACTTTCAAAGAAGAACTTATACCAGTACTCCTCAAATTATTCCACAAATTAGAAAGAGAAAGAACACTGTCAAATTCTTAGTTACTCTGATACCCAAACCATACAAAGACTCCACAAAGAAAGAGAATTACAGACCAATTTCCCTCATGAACACTGATACAAAAATACTCAATAAAATACTGGCAAACAGCATCCATCAACACAATAAAAAGACCATCTACCATGGTCAAATGAACTTTATCCCAGAGATGCAGGGATATTACAACATATAAAATTTGTCAATGTAATCCATCATATAAACAAACTAAAAAACATGATCAACTGATTAGATGGAAAAAAGAATTTGACAAAATCCAACTCCCCTTCAAAAAACAAACTCATTGATGAATCAAATCAAACTGAATACACAAACATAAATCCACATATCTATTGACACATGACTTTTGACAAAATAGCCAAAATTGTACAATGTAGATAAGAAAATATCTTCAAAAATGGTGCTGCCACAACTGGATGCCAGCATGTAGAACAATACAAATCGATCCATATTTATCACCCTGCACAATTGCTCAAGGCCAAGGATATCAAAGACCTCAACATAAATTCATTTACACTGAACCTGATAGAAAAAAGTGGGGAATAGCCATGAACATGTTGGCATAGGAGACAATTTCCTGAATAGAACACCAATAGTACCAACACTAAGATAAAAAATTAATAAATGGGAATGCATGAAACTGAAAAGCTTATATAAGGCAAAGGACACTGCCAATAAAACAAAACAGCAGCCTATGTAATTGGAAAATATTTTCACCAACCCCACATCTGACCTAGGGCTGATCTCCAAAATATATAAAGATCTCAAGAAACTAGATATCAAAAAATAATAATCTAATTAAAAATAGTATACCAACATAAACTGAATTCTCAACAGAATAATTTCAAATTTCAGAGAAACACTTAAAGAAATGTTCAACATCCTTAGCCATCAGGAAAATACTAATCAAAATGACTGAGATTCAATCTTATATGAATCAGAATGACTAAGATCAAAACCACAAGTGATAGCTCATGCTGGTGAGGATGTGGAGCAAGAGAAACACTCCTCCATTTGTGATGGGAGTGTAAACTTGTACAGCTACTTGTAGCCAGAAGGTTTCTCCAGTACTGCCTGGCCCCGAGGTCCCTCAGCTGCTTATAAAATAATCATTCACAGGCTTAATATTATTTACAAACTATACAGCCTACAACAGGTCTCTTGCTAGCTAGCTGTTATATTTTAAATTAACCCATTTCTATTCATCTATGTTTTGCCACGTGTTCTGTGGTTTTACTGGTCTGCTGGAATGTTGCTCCCTGGATGGCAGGCTGGCATCTCTCTAGACTCCACCTTTTTCTTTCCTGTCTCTCTCCTTGGATTTCCCACCTGCCTCTAAGCTGTCTTGCCATAGACCAAAGCAGCTTATTTATTAGCCAGTAGGAACAACATATATTCATAGCATTATAGATGTAACCATCTTGTTAAATAAGAAACACAGAGCCAAATACAGAGTTAAAAGCCAAGAAGTCAGAGCAATAGCTAAGAGCTGAGATTAAAAACTTTACCCTTCACTGCTGCTGCTGTCCTGCCTCTCCGCAAGAGACCTACTTCCTGTGTGTTTGTTCTTTTTATTGACTTTCTGTTCTGCCTTCTCATTGGTTGTAAACCCAACCACATGACCTCCTCTTCACTGCCCATCTATACAGACCTCCAGGTCTTCTATGGTTGGTATTGAGATTAAATTGTGTGTCTCCGTGCTGGTGGTATCCTTGAACACACAGAGATCTGCCTGTCATGTGATCAGGATTAAGGGCATGTGCTACCACTGCCAGACTTCTGCTATGGCTTGCTATCAGCTCTGACCCCCAGGCAACTTTATTTATTAACATACAAATAAAAATCACATTTCAGTACAAATAAAATATCACCATATAGCATACAGAAGGACATCCCCCAGCACTTCTCCTTTTCTATCTAATCTAAAAGGAAGGTCTTAGCTTTAATATAGTGAAATTATATATAACAAATAGTTATCAAGCAAAAATTACAATTACAATACCTAGTCTATTTGTATTTGGCAAAATTAAAGAAAATATTTTATTGTCTATCTTATATTTGTGAGTCTAAAATTTCATATCTAATTTTTCTTTTATCATAACCAAGGAAAATTATAATTATCTGTGGGGGTATTGTGTTCCCCAAAATATTGTGTATGCTAATAAACTTATCTGGGGTCAGAGAACAGGACAGCCACAATATGAAACAGAGGTTAGGCAGTGGTAGCATACGCCTTTAATCCTAGCATTCCAGAGGCAGAAATTCATGTGCTCAAGGATACACCCAAGCATGGTGACCCACGCCTTTAATCCCAGAAAGCACGCCTTCAATCCCAGGGAGTGGTGGTAGAAAGCAGAAAGGTATATAAGGCGTGAGGACCAGAAACTAGAGGCCTTTGGCCTGGAGAAGCCTTTGGCCTGGAGAAGCATGTGGCTGGTTAAGCTTTCAGGCTTCTAGCAGCAGTTCAGCTGAGACCCATTCTGGGTGAGGGCTCGGGGCATCCAGTCTGAGGAAACAAGACCAGCTGAGGATTCAGCGAGGTGAGATAGCTGTGGCTTATTCTGTCTCTCTGACTTTCCAGCATTTACCCCAATAACTGGCCTCAGGTTTGATTTTATTAATAAGAACTTTTAAGATTCTTGCTACAATTATCTAGTCTTCAACTACATCAAAGACCCCAGAAGGATATAATATTGCCTAAGTAAACAGGAAGAGCATTGTAAGCATCTTCCAAAAATCTAGAATGACAGAGAAGCTGGCTGCCTGGGCAGTCACCCAAAGTTCCTCTGCAATATTGGGGCATCCATCTTCAGCCTATAGGCCTAGAGTTTCTCAGTTGCTTCTCCCTGTGTCCTGCACAATGTCCAGCAGTCTCTGTGAAGCAGGAACCTAAAGGACCATCTTGCCTTGTTTCAGTAAAATTTAGTAGTCATTTTTCAGTGAGTCCTGCATTTCCAGTCAATACACTTTGTTAAGCAGTCCAGGTAAGAACAGTTTCTTGCCCAAATGGCTAACTTTTGCCATAAGGAAAGCAAATTCCATATGGAGTTTCTTGGATGCCCATCATCTTCTTTAAAGTAAATCAGTATTGCCAGGAGCAGACATGTCTCACTGTCTAGAAAGTCTAAGTTTTTAAAACATTTTAAATGCGATATTCTTTAGGTCTTTGAAGTGTTTGAAGATTACCTACCTAATTGAAATATATCTATGTATACCTAGAAAACTTAAATAACATGACTATAAGTTTGATTATCATAAATGACTAATTATTAATCTATATTTGCAACTATACATTACAATTTCAAATGAGCTGTACAAACATAATACCCCAAACAGGAGTAGAAATATATATAGTATTATAAAATCAACTTTAAATTTTTATCAATAAACTAAAATCCATAGCAATGTAAAACATTTCAAACAAGTTGTTGCTCTTTACAAGTAGATTCAATAATCTGTCTTTTTATCCTGTCATATCTATATCCCTTTTTCTTCTCTAGAAAGAGATTGCATTTATAATCATCCTCCTTTTAAATAAAAATAAACATTTATAAACAATATTTTGGGAATTTGGAATATAGCTTCTCATACTTCTTCCCACTGATTGGGGGCACTGGTAATCTTACGGGGATCCTGAGAAAATTAAGAATTATAGGTAAATCTTGGTTGTATTAGTCTGTGAGGATGGATCGTCTCAGCCAGTTACTTTGAAGCTGATTTTGAATGTCGGATCATCCGTGCCATGGTGTCATCAGAGACCTTTCATGGGGTCTTGGCTGATCAAACCATATTAGCCTGGAAGCAATCCACAAGTTCTCAACTTCTGTGGAAACAAAAGTGGAACCTTTTTTTCTCAAGCAATGTATCTTTAGACATAAATTTTAAAGATACTTTTAAAATGTACATATTGGTTTAACTTGATAGCCCCTACAATCAAATGTCTCTCTGCATTTAAAAATCCCCAAAACAATATAATCCAGACTCTCTGTGTGATTTCCATCTTTACATGATTTATTTTTTATATTACTTTTATTGTCTCTTAAAGACTATTTTTTAAATTATCTATTTCTTTATATAACTGTCTATCCTCCTTTTCCTCTCTCTTCCAAGCCTATGTATTTTTACATATAGTGTAAACCATTTAGAGGTTTATCCCATCTCAATCTCTCTCCTGTGTATCTATAATCCTTTTCTGATCATTGCAAACTGCAGCATGGCTAAGATTGAAGCAGCAGCCTTGGCTGCTGACTCCACCAACTTCAGCTTCCCAACATGGCGGAGGTACCCAGGAGAGTCATGTTTCCACCCAACTCTAGGGTCCATGCTGCCATCAAGTAACATGCAGCTGCCTATAAATACTTTTTGTTATGTATGAGTAAAGGATAATCAACCATGCAGCATTCTATGTGGCTTGGAGACATCTCTGTGGACCAAGACAGGAATCTGCCATGCTGCTCTCAAGTCTGAATGCTGTGGCTTTGCAGAGCCTGCATTAGACATGAAGTAGGAAGCTTTTTTGGGCTTCATTTTGGAATCTCTTACTAAGTTCTCTCAGGTTTTAGGTGGAAACTTGAGCCAACATTTTGGGCAGTCAAATGTAACTGGAAGGTTTCTCTGGTCCTGCCTGGCTCCAAGGTCCCTCAGCTGCTTATAAAATAACCAGTCAGAGGTTTAATGTTATTTACAAACTGTTTGGCCTATGGCAAGCCTCTTGCTAGCCAGCTTTTATATCTTAAATTAACCCATTTCTATTAATCTATGTTTGGCCATGTGTTTCATGACTTTACCAGTTTGCAGGCATGTCACTTCTTGGGCGCCAAGCTGGTGTCTCTCTAGAGTCTGCCTTTCTCTTTCCTGTCTCTCTCCTTAGATTTCCTACCTGCCTCTAAGCTGCCTTGCCATAGACCAAAGCAATTTATTTATTAAGCAATGGGAACAACATATATTCACAGCACACAAAAAGACATCCCCCAGCAGCCACTTTTGAAGTCAATATGGCAGTTTTGCAGACAACTGGGAATCAATCTACTTTCAGACCCAGCGATACCACTCTTGGGCATATACCCAAAGGATGCTCAATCATACCACAGGGCCCTTGCTCAACAATGTTCATAGAAGCTTTATTTATAATAGATAGAACCTGGAAACAACCTAAATGCCTTTCAACCTAAGAATGGATAAAGAAAGCATTGTACATTTACATACTGGAGTATTACTCAACTATTAAAAACAATGACATCATTAATTTTTTTTTTTGGTTTTTTGAGACAGGGTTTCTCTGTGTAGTTTTGGTGCCTGTCCTGGATCTCACTCTGTAGACCAGGCTGGCCTTGAACTCACAGAGATCCACCTGGCTCTATCTCCTAAATGCTGGGATTAAAGTCATGCACCACCACTGCCCAGCTGACATCATTAAATTTGAAGGCAAATGGAAAGAACTAGAAAAAAATCACCCTGAGTGAGCTAACACAGATCTAGAAAGACAAATATGGTATGTATTTACCCATAAGAGAATATTAACTGTAAAGTAAAACGTAACCATGCTAAAGTCCATTGTTCCAGAGAGACTAGTTAATAAGGAGGATTCAAGGTGGGGGGGAATGTATGGATCTTCCTGGGAAGGGGAAATAGAGATTTCCTTGATTGACTGGGGATGGATGGGAATGGGATCTTGTAGATGTAACCAACTGCCTTATTAAATAAGAGACACAGAGCCAATGTAAAGATGAAAGCCAAAGAGGTCAGAGCTAAGAGTCTTACCCGCTTTCCGCCAGCTAGCCTCTCCCGCCAAGAGACCTCTCCGAAAAAGGGGACTCCTTCCTGTGCGTTTGATTTTAAATAAGAGTTCTGTTCTGCCTTCTCATTGGTTGTAAACCCAACTACGTGACTGCCCCGTAACTACCTCTCTGTACAGACCTCCAAGTCTTCTATGGTTGGTATTGAGATTAAGGGCGTGTGTCTCCACTGCTGGCTGTATCCTTGAACACACAGAGACCTACCTAGTTTTGCCTGCCGAGTGCTAGGATTAAAGGCGTGCACCACCACCGCCCTGGCTTTCGCTATGGCTTGCTGATAGCTCTGACCCCTAGGCAACTTTATTTATTAACATACAAATAAAATCACATTTCAGTACAAATAGAATACCACTATATTTCCCCCTTTCTAATTTAATAAAAAGAGAAAAAAAAAAGAAAGTTGTACCTAATATAAGAAAAACTATATACAAAAGTACAATAACTATATACAATATATACAAGTGATGAATACCTAAACAATGTCTAGTCCATTTGTATTTGACAAATTCAGAGAAAATAATTCCATTACTTATCCTATTTTGGCAAGTCCAAAATGTACCTAATTCCTTTCTATCCTAACTAATCTTCAACTATAATTAATTAATCTTTAAATATAACTAAC
>CABHPR010119142.1:22602-39901 GCA_902168415.1 Peromyscus melanophrys
TTTTTGGTTTTTCGAGACAGGGTTTCTCTGTGTAGCTTTGCGCCTTTCCTGGAACTCACTTGGTAGCCCAGGCAGGCCTTGAACTCACAGAGATCCGCCTGCCTCTGCCTCCCGAGTGCTGGGATTAAAGGCGTGCGCCACCACCACCCGGCTTGGGAATGGGATCTTAAGGCATAAGTTGGGTGGGGGATGGAGGGGAAAGTATTGAAAGAGATGACTGGAAATGGGGGGCTTTTCATGGTCAGGTAGAAACCTGATGCATTAGAAACTCCCAAAAATCTATAAGAATGACCCTAGATAAGACTACTAGCAACAGTGGATATGTAGCCTGAACTGACCATTTTCTGTGGTCAGATTGGTGACTATCCCAGTTGTTATCAGAGAGCCTTCATCCAGTAACAGATAGAAATAGATTCAGAGACTCATATCCAAATATTAGGCAGAGCTTGGTGAATCATGCTAAAGAGAGGGAGGAAGGATTGTAGAAGCTAGAGAGGTGAGGGTCACCACAAGAAAACACACAGAATAAAACTTATCTGGCTCATAGGACCTCCCAGAGTCTGAATCAACAACCAGAAAGCCTTCATGGGACAGACCTCGTACCTCTAAATATATGTGACAGTTGTGTAGCTTGGTATATTTGTAGAACTCCTAACAATGGGAGCAGGGGTTGCTCCTAATGCCTTGGCAGGCTATTGGGAACCTAATACTCATACTGATTTGCCTTGCCAAGCATATATACAAGGAGAATTACTTAGTCTTACTGCAACTTGGTATGCTATGCTTTGTGATACTCATGGAAGGCCTGCTCCTATCTTAACAGAAATAACGGAGGAATAGATTGGGGTGGAGGGGAGATGGGGGAGGAAATAGGAAGATAGGAGGGAGGGGAAACTGTGGTCATGATGTAAAATAAATAAATGAAATAAAAAAGACATTTAACAACAGAAAAGACAAAGAGTAACAAAATGGTTGGGAAAACAGTATCCACCCTTCTGCTGCATACGAGAAACTCACCTCAACATAAAAGATAGACATTATATCAGAGTAAATGAAGAAAAGAATTTTCAAGTAAATTGATGAGGAAGGACTCTTGGTCCTCTACAAAGGAAAAATTAATCAAGATGGCATTTCAATTCTTAACATCTATGCTTCTAACATAAGGGACACCTCATTTGTAGAGGCATCATTAATAAAGCGTGTAACACACACTCACCCTTAAACATTGATAGTGTGGGACTTCAATACTCAAATCTCACTCACGAACAGGTCATCTAAATAAAGAGGAAACAGGGGAATTTTGGAGCTAACAAATATAACCCTCTAAAGTAATAGAAACAAACAGCATTGTTTGGTCAAAAAGGCTGTCTACAGAATGGGTAAAGATTTTCACTAACTCCAAATCCAATAAAGGGCTAATATCACAAAAAGATAATGAACTCAGGAAACTAGACATTAACAAACCAAATAATCCAATTAAAAAATAGGGTATGGTTGTAAGCAGATAATTCTCAAGAGGAATCTCAAGTGGCTGAGAAACACTTAAAGAAATGTTCAACATTTTGCCACCAGGGAAATGCAAATGATAACAACTTTGAGATTCTGTCTTACACCTGTCAGAATGGATAAGATCAACAACACAACTTGGCATTATGCTGGTGAGGATGTGGTGCAAGGGTAACATTCTTCTACTGCTGGTAGTAGTGCAACCTTGTAGAACCCCTATGGAAATCAATATGGCTATTCCTCAGAAAGTTGGGAATTGATCAACCTCAAGACCCAGTTTTACCACTCTTGTGCATATACCCAAAGAATGTTCTATTTTACCACAAGGACACTTGCTTGACTATGTTCATAATGGCTTCATTCATAATAGCCAGAAACTGGAAACAAACTAGATGCCCATCAATAGAAGAATGGATAAAGAAAATGTGGTACCTTTATGTAATCAACTATTACTCAGCTCTTAATAAAAAATTAAAGTGACATCATGAAATGTAGAGGCAAATGGATGAAACAATGAAAAAAAATCATCCTGCGTGAGGTAGCCCATACCCAGAAAGACAAATGTGGTATGTACTCACTTATAATTGAATGTTAGCTGTTAAATAAAGGATAATCATGCTATATTCACAGACCAAGAGGGGCACAGACAAGTAGGGCACTTGGGGCAACACACTGATCTCCCTGCGAAGGGAAATAGAATAGATTTTATGGGTGACTGGGGTAGGTGGGGAACTGGAACTGGGTAGACTTTGGGGCATGATGTGGAAAGCTGGTCAAGTGGAGACTCCTGAGAATCTAAGAGGGTGACCCTATTGAAGACTTCTAGTAATTGGGGATATGGAGCCTGAACCAGCTATCTTCTGTAACCAGGTAGAGCTTCCAATGATGGGTCTGGAACACCAAACTAGCCACACAAACTTTGACCTAAAATTTGTCCTGCCTGCAAAGTGTGTTGGGGCAATGGTGGCCAACCAATGACTGGTCTAACTTGTGGCCCAAGCCAAGAGATGGAGCTCATGCTGTACATTACCTTGATGGCCAGGAAGCAGACTCAGTATCCCAGAGAACTATGGGAGAATAAAATTTGACTGGTGTTTTAGTTAGAGTTTTTATTGCTGTGAAAAGACATCTTGATCATGAGAACTTTTATAAGGAAAACATTTAATTGAGGTGGCTTACCTATAGTTTAAGAGGTTCAGTCCGTTATAACCATGCTGGGAAGCATGGTAGCATGAGGCAAATGTGCTGACTACATCTTGGTTTACAGGCAACAAGAAGTCAACTGACTCACTGGGCGGTATCCTGACCATAAAAAACCTCAAAGCCCATCCCAGAGTGAAAGACTTACTCTAACAAGACCATACCCACTCCACACCTCCTAATAGTGCCACTCCCTATGAGACTATGAGGTTCAATTACATTCCAAGTACCACATTCCACTTCCTGGCCTCCATAAGCCCCGCATACCCTCATATGGTAATAATACTATAAATCAAACTGCATTTAGTAGAACTTTAAAAATTCCCATAGTCTATAACAGTTTCAAACTTATTTAAAAGTCTAAAGTTCAAAGTTTCTTCAGAAATTCATACAATATCCTAACTGTAATCCCCTGTAAAACCAAAATAAAAAAGCAGATCACATACTTCCAACATATAATGGCACAGGATATACATTACCATTCTAAAACGTAGGGAAAGGAGAATATTAAGGAAATACTGGACCAAAGCAAGACTGAAAACAAGCTGGGCAAACTCCAAACTACACATCATCTCCATGTCTGTTCTCAAACACTCTTCACATCTCCAATTCCTTTCAGCTTTGTTGACTGCAACACACTTCTTTCTCTTGGACTAGTTCCACTGCCTGTTAGCAGCTCTCCTCGGCAGGTATTCCACAACTCTGGCATCTCTAACATCTTTGGTTCTCCAAGGAAATGGCCTCTTTGCTAGGTCTCCATTAAGGGATACCCCTGACACAAGCCTGGTCTCAGCAGCTTTATTTGGGAGTGCAGGCAAATTCCATAGCCCATTTTTTTCTATCCTTAACTCTAAAGTCAGTACCATGTGGCCAAAGTTGCCAAGTTCTGCTGCTTGCTGGGGCTGGAACATGGCCCCTTGTTTATTTACATCTTCATCACCTTCCTGTCCTTCACTGCCTAAGCTTGACTGTCCTAAAACTTGCTCTGTAAACCAGGCTGGCCTCAAACTCAGAGGACTGCCAGGCTCTGCCTTCCCAGTACTGGGATTAAAGGTGTTCCATCCCATACCTAGCTCTAAGCTTTTCTTTAGTTTCTTTTTACAAATTGGAAACTTAGCTGTGTGTAATCTTGCTCTGAGCTCACCACTCCCTTTATTCCATTTCTTAATTAATTTATTTCCTTGAACACAGGATTTAGCTCCATTCTACTTCCTGGTAGTTATTTTCTCCTCAAAATTTACTTTGTGTAATTTTCTCTGCTCAGCTTGTTTCTTTTCATTATAAATCTTCATTAGAGTTACCACTAATATCCACATGACAGAGTCTATACTAGGCTTTTTTGAAATTTCTTCTCTCAAAAGAATACATCCAAAACTCTTCACTTTAGCCTCAGGCAAACTCTTTGGACAAGGGCAAAGGCAGATCTGTATCAAAACACCTGCTAGAGTCCCTCTTTTTTTCTATGGCCCTATCCCCCCAAAATCATGAAGGTCTCCTTCAATCTTCCTTCCCGGTACTCCCCCCCCCACCCCCCTGTATCCCAGTCTCAAACACCAGTATTTCCTGTTAACAGACCAACTGAGAAAGACAGGGAAAAGGGTAAGCTAACCAAAGAACTTCACCACTTTCTCCTCTCCAAAAAATCCAATACCTCAGTCTCATCCCTAGCTCAGCAACAGAATACCTGCTATCATCTTCCTCCTCCATGCTACCAACATCTTCTGTGGATCCCATAGACTTTTCACTCCTGTCTTTTCTCCCCTCCATTTGTCACTTTATCATAGCCCCCAGCTTTAGGAAGAACTCTCTGCTAAGGCATAGGCCAGTCTTGCTAGGGAAGCAAGAAGCAAACCTTCTGTGGTGACCCCTGCATTGCCAGCCCAAGTAGACTACATAAGCAGATGCTGGTGGGACACTGTCCTTTCCATCCTCCTCTGAACTCCATCACACCTTAGCGTGTTCCCATCTCTAAGTATAACCACAGTATACAGAAACACATTTTACCTGGAAGAATCAACACACACACCTATTAGGTCCACTGAAAATTTCATAAAAGGCAGCACACAGCCCCCACACTCTCCTAAAATCCAGAGAGAAAACAGTAACCAGGGAACAAAATGTACACCCAACAAAGATAAGAATTATAATCTTTCCAATCCCTGGTACCTAGATGCCAATGTAAACACACAATCAATAAGAGCGAGAACAATATGCCTCAACTAGAGACCATTAACTTCACCGCAGCAAAGCCTGGATACTACAACATAGGTGAAGCACAGGCAAAGACCTTGTGCCTGCATGAAAATGATAGAGATACTCAAAGAGGGGGTGAAACATGCCTTAAAGACATCCAGGATAACACCAAGAAAGAATGGAAGGGAATGGATAAAACTGCTGAAAACCTGGAAAGGTAAAAAGAATCTATAAATGAAAATCAAACTGAGGGAATTCTGAAAGTGAAAACTTTAGGAATTACAGTGGAAAGCTTCACTAATTTTTCTATGGAGGCTCTAAAAGCCATAAGGCCTTGTGCTTCCGACTCTAAGAGAAGAAATATGTCAACCAAGACTACTATACTCAGTAAAACTTTCAATCACCACTAATAGAGGAAATAAGATATTCCATGATAAAATCAAATTTAAGCAATATCTATCTACAAATCCAGGCCTACAGAAGGTTCTAGAAGGAAAAATCCAGCTTAATGACGTTAACTACAAACAGGAAACACTGGGAATAAATATTTGTACTCGAACAAAAATCAAAGGAAGGGAAGCACAACAACAACAAACACACATGCACACACACACACACACATACATACATACACACACACATACACACACACATACACAAACACACACACATACACACAGAAATACACACATATACATACACACACACACATATCACAACCACCACCACCACCATGAACAACAAATTAACATGAATCAATAATCATTGGCCATTTATATCTTTCAATATCAATGGACTCAATTCCCCAATAAGAAGACGCAGGCTACATATGTGTCTTATTATTTTGTAATGCATATAAAAACAGGAATCATCAATCTAATGCAAACAAGAAACACATCTCAACATATTGTAGGCAAATGAACCTAAGAAGAAAGCAGATATAGCCATTTTAATATTTAATAAAACAGACTTTATGCCAAAACTAATGTGAAGAAATAGGGAAGAACATTTCATACTCATCACAGGAAAAATCCATGAAGATGACATTTCAATTCTTAACCTCTCTGCCCCAAACAAAAGACCACCCACAAGTATAAATGAAGCACTACTGTAGCTTAAATCACATATTAAACCTCACACAGTGATAGTTGGAGACTTCAATATTCCACATTCAGCAATGGAAAACTTATCAAGACAAAACTAAATGGAATAATGCTATAACTACCAGACTGTATCAACTAAGCAGACCTAATAGATATTTACAAAATATTTCACACAAACAAAAAATACCTTCTTCTCTGCACCTCATGGAACTATCTACAAAAATGTGCCACATGCTCAGACATATAGTAAATCTCAAGAAATATAAGAAAATTGATATAACTTGCTACATACTATCAGAACACTACAGATTAAAGCTGAATGTCAACAACAGAAACAAGAAAAACCTTGAAAACTTAAGGAAACTCATGCACAAGTATCTACTGAATGAAAAATGGGTCAAGACAGATCTTAATAATAAATTAAAGACTTTCTAGAATAGAATGAAAATGAACACAAAACATACTCAGACTTATGGGACACAATGAAAGAGTTTTAAGAGGCAAGTTCATAGCATTAAACGCCTACATTTAAAAAAGGAGCAATCTCATACTAGCAACTTAACAGTACAAATGAAAGCTCTGGAAAAATAGCAAATCCTACCACAAAGGAACAGATTAGAAGAAATGAAGAAATATTCAAACTCATTGCTGAATCAGATAAAATAGAAACAAAGAGAACAAAGAATTAATGAAACAAGGAGTTGTTTTTTTGGAAAATCAGTAAGATAGAAAAATCCTTCTCCAAATTAACTAAAAGGCAGAGAAAGAATGACCTGTTTAACACATTCAGAAATGAAAAGTTGGATATAACATGTTGCCATGAAGGAAGTCCACAGAATCAAAGGGTTAATTTTCTCAATAAGTACCACTTATTAGAGTTAAATCAAGATCAGATAAGCAATTTAAACAGACCTTTAAATAGAAGTAGTCATTAAAAGTCTCCCAAACAAAAAAGCTAAAGGTCTGATCATTTTACCAGAGAGTTCTACCAGATGTTCAAAGAAGAATTAATGCCAACACTCCTCAAATTATTCCACAAAAGAGAAACAGAAAAAATATTGCCCAATTCATTTTACTAGGCCACAGTTACCAAATAAAGTCCAATAAAAAATTACAGACGAATTTTCCTTGTACACACAGATGCAAATATATTTTAAAAACACCAATTGAAAATAAAATCCATGAACACAACTCAAAGATCAAGTACCATGATCAACCAAGTAGGTTTCATCTTAAAGATGCTTGGATGGTTCTAAATAAAAACAACATGGTGATTTAATTACATACAGAAAAGACCTTTAAAAATCCCAAACCATTTCATAATAAAATTCTTGTATATATTAAGGATACAAAGGATATACCTCTACATGATAAAGATAGTTTACAGAAAGCCCATCAACTTCAATGTGGAGACCCTTAAAGCAATTCTGCTAAAATCAGGAACAAAACAAGGATTTGAAATGTTTGCATACCAATTCAAATAGAGTGTATAGCTATGAATAGGTGGAGGTTTCTGGAATGGAAAGATGAAGAGAGGAGGGAGTTTGGAAAGGTGGTCGACACAGAATACAGGGAGACACAGTTTAAATTAGGGGGCATTTGAGACATAGTATGAAAACCTGATACAGTAAAAACTTACTAAAATATACACATATATTAAAGTTATCTGAATGAAATTACCAAATAATGAGCAAGACACATTGCCAATGAACATCTTTTGTCACCAATGAAGCTTCCATGATAAAGATTCAATCATACATAAATCAGTTGTTAGCCAAAGGGGTCCCAGGGTAATCTTCAAAAACCCAACTGTTGTCAAGACTATAAGTTGTTCTCCACAAACTAACAGCATGTCATCATTGGTGCAGATAACACCTCCAAATTCATTGAAAATAGAAACGTTGAGGTGTCCCTCACTTAGGCCTTCCACTCCTACAATCTAGCATCTTTGGTATGGGAACAATCTCTCTAAGCACTCAAAAGAGAAATAGAAACACCAAGCCAATCACAAGCCCATATCTACAACTGTGTACTGCGTGCAAGATATGCTAGGGCAATGGTGGCATTGTCGTAAGCCATAAACCAACCAATAACCGATGTGAGCTACAGCCCAGTGCATTAGTTGGAACCTGTACTGTACTGACACTGCTTGGGTGACCAAGAACCTGCAACTAGGGAGCTAGGACACCTGGGGTAAAACCAAATGCTACTAGTCTGAAAAAAGAAAAAAATGTAGTGATAAAAAATGATACTCTGCTATACTCCTATATTAGTACCTTTTTAAGCTATCAACAGAGAAGCTTCCTCCTGCAGCAGATGGGACCAAATATAGAGACCCATATCCAGACATTATAAAGAGTGGAGACCTAAGGACACTCAACATTAAATGTGATGTGTCCATCAAATCCTTCCCCTTAGAGCCCAGGAACACTGAAGGAGAGGGGGCAGAAAGAGTGTAAGGGCCAGAAAAGGTGGAGGACACCAAGGAAACAAGGTCCTCTAAATCAACATGAGCAAAGCTCATAGGAACTCACAGAGTTCAACCTGAATCAGGATGCACAGGGCCTGCACCGGTCTACATTAGGTTCTCTGAGTACATATTATGGCTTCCTGTTTAGTGTTTTTATGGGATTCCTGAGCATGTAAACACGTGGTTCTGTGACTCTTGTGCCTTCTTTTGGGCTCTTTTCCTTTTGATGATTTGTCTTTTCCTCTGTCTTATTACATTTTATCTGTTATAATTTGAAGACATATATATATTAATATTTTATATTTGTTATATATTTTAACACAGTAATTAATTAATTAAAACATAGCCACTAGGGTAAAAGTTAACAACTGAACCATCACTTACACCTCCTGACCTAGGGAAGGTCAATAGAGTGACACTGAGTATATCCATCACTCTAGGACAGGCCTCATATTTAGGAGTGGTTGACCAACATATGATTAAACTCCATAAGTTTTTTGCATGTATGCTTTTATTTGGTTAAAGTCTGGTGTTTTTAATTTGGTTTCATTTTTGTTTGCTTGTTTATTTGTTTTTGTTTGTTTTTTATTTTTGTTGTGGGGGTATTGTGTTCCCCAAAATATTGTGCATGCTAATAAACTTATCTGGGGTCAGAGACAGAATAGCCACAATATTAAACATGAGGATAGGCAGTGGTAGCATACACCTTTAATCCTAGCATTCCAGAGACAGAAATCCCTCTGGGTCTCTGTGAGTTCAAGGCCACATTAGAAACGGCCAAGCATGGTGACACAGCCTTTAATCCCAGAAAGCACGCCTTCAATCCCAGGGAGTGGTGGTAGAAAGCAGAAAGGTATATAAGGCGTGAGGACCAGAAACTAGAAGCATTTGGCCTGGAGAGGCCTTTGGCCTGGAGAAGCATGTGGCTGGTTAAGCTTTCAGGCTTCTAACAGCAGTTCAGCTGAGACCCATCCTGGATGAGGGCTCGGGGCATCCAGTCTGAGGAAACAAGACCAGCTGAGGATCCAGTGAGGTGAGATAGCTGTGGCTTATTCTGTCTCTCTGACCTTCCAGTGTTCACCCCAATACCTGGCTCAGGTTTGATTTTATTAATAAGACTTTTAAGATTCATGCTACAATTTTGGATGTTTTTTTATTTTGTTTTCTTGTTTTTGAGGTGTTTTTGTTTCTTTTTGAGAAAGAAGTTAAAGTTGGGTGTGTAGAGATGGATAGAACATCTGGAGTGACTCTTGGGAGGGAAAGAAAATGATCAGAACACATTTGAATTTGAAAATTGTTTTAGCCAGTAGTGGTGGTGCACGTCTTTAATCCCATCAATTAGGAGGCAGAGGCAGGTGGATTTCTGTGTTCAAGGACAGCCTGGTCTACAAAGTGAGTTCTAGGGGGTTACACAGAGAAGCACTGTCTCAAAAAAAAAAAAAAACCCTAGGAAAAAATTTTAAATAATGAAAATTATAACAATGATGATGGCCATGATGATGATGATGAAAGTACTATAGAAAACTAAATAAATCTGGGAGAAGTAGAAATAGTCTTCCCCAGGGAAAAGCACATCAATTAGTTGTGTAGTTGGTCCTGAAATCATATGCACAAGTAACATTGTACTGAATGAGTAGGTTCTATTTAGGAATACATTTGTATATACATATATGCAGTAACAGTTAATGACAAGAGGCTGTGCATTTGAATGAAATCAGAAAGGAATTATCGGAGGGTTTGTAGGGATGAAAAGGAATGTATAAATGTTGTAATTATATTACAAAATCGAAAGATCTCAGATAAATAAAGATAGAATTCAATTAACATAGAAAAAGAAGAACAACTTGGACTTTAAAGCTGAAGATAGGAGGAAATTAAAAGATCAGGTCAGAAATTATTAATGAAACAGATAAAAAGAATAATACATGAAAGTGATCAATGTGTTGTTCTTTGATAAATCCTTAACTAAATTAACCAACAATGAGAAAAGATTCAAATTAATGAAATTAGAGTTGGAGAAGGTGTGAGCCTACAGATTTCGATGAAATGCAATTATTGCAGGGTACTTTGAACTTATTTATATTTCAAAAAACATTCCCAGAGACTCCTCATTTTACCCTAGACTTCCCAAAATTAAGTCAATAAGAAAAAAAAAACTTCTTGAACACAACCATATGTCTCAACACAATTGTAGCATTAATAAAACATCTCCCAACAAAGAAAAGTATAGGACTAGCTGGATTCCCTTCCAAATTCTACTAAGCTATTCACAAGAGCTAATATCAGAGCTCTTCAAATTATTCCATAAGTTTAGAAGTTAATGAAATCAAACTCATCTATAAATCCAGAATTTCCTGTAATGTAAAAAAGTGGTTATGGACACAAAAAGGAATCTAAAGGGTTATAAAATCATTGCCACAGTCCTTGCTTGGAAACAATGTGCTTATCTATTGATGATACTTAATCATCAAGATACAGAATCACCCAGTATACCAGCTCTTGGGCATGTCAGGCATGTCTGAGGTGAGGGTTTACCTAGATTCCATTAGCTTCTGGACTGTCTGTGAAGAAATTTATAAATTAGGGTAACTGATGTGGGAAGACCTATCTTAACTCAGGCCGTGACATCTCATAGGTTGGAGTCCTAGACTGCATATAAAGAAGAAAAAGAAAACACAAGCATTGGTTACCCTCTGTTTCCCAACAAAGGATACAATGTGGTCACTGCCCCAAGCTCTTGCTCCTATGCCTTCCCTTGTCTTAATGGACTGTGCCCTTGAACTGTGAGATTTTGCAAAGGTATTATATCACAGCAAGAGGAAGGTAACTAATATTCCATTTAGTTAGTAGTGTAATGCTTAAAATTACGTAAATATTATGGTCATATACTCTCATTTGCTAAAAACAATTTGAATTCTATTCATTGTGCTCTATTATGTTTAATAGTTCCTCATTTTGCCCTCAACTGTATCCTGGTTGGGATACATAGTTTCATATTCTTATGTACACAATTGAGAAATATCTACAGATGTTATTCAACATTATATTTGTTAGGTTAGGTCATAAACATTTAAACTTAGTTGCTTTCTTATTTATAGATAATAAGCAGTTGTCTTTAATATGAAACTTCCTACTGTTTACATAATTTAGGTTGAATTAGAAAACCATTATTTAGTCTGTTATAGAAGCTTATGCTCACTGCCAAAAATACAGTGAGAAGTAGGGAAATATGTAAATTTGGTATTTTAAATGCATTTTAAAAAGGACATTTAGAGTATAGTTTTCTGTTTAAAAATCTGAAAAAAAAATTGTCAATTGAAAAAGGTCCATTAAACTACAACTATGTTAGAGGAATCTACTTGAAAATATTGCCACATCTAAACAATAATTTATAAAATAGCATGGAAAAATACATTTACCCATTGTAAATCCACATGATCTGAAACAGTTTTGCATATTCACAAAGAATACAGGAAATGTATCTGTAGCAGGAATCTTAAAAAGTTCTTATTAATAAAATCAAGCCTGAGGCCAGTTATTGGGGTGAATTGCTGGATGGTCAGATGCAGAACAAGCCACAGCTATCTCACCTTGCCAGTTCTTCAGCTGGTCCTGTTTCCTCAGACTGGAAGCTTCTGTGTCCTCATATCCGGATGGCTCTCAGCTGAACTGTGCTGCTAGAAGCCTGAAAGCTTAACCAGCCAAATGCTTCTAGTTTCTGGTCCTCATGCCTTATATATCTTTCCTTTCTACCATCACTCCCTGGGATTAAAGGCTCACTTTCTGGGATTAAAGGCGTGTGTCACCATGCCTGGCCATTTCCATGTAGCCTTGAACTCACAGAGACCCAGAGGGATTTCTACCTCTGGAGTGCTAGGTTTAAAGGTGTGAGTGCCACCATTTTCTAGCCTTTGTATCTAGTGGCTGTTCTGTCTCTGACCCCAGATAAGTTTATTAGGGTGCACAATATTTTGGGGAACACAATACCACCACATGTATCTTGTTTAGTTATTTTCCTATAGACATTTACTGTATAAACATAATTGTATAAACTAAAATTTTAGGATGTAAGAGCAGCATGTCAAAGTTTCCTTAGTGACAGCATTAGCAAGGAAGGCTGGGAGAAGGAATGTTGCAAACCTGAAATGTTCATTTCAGGACTAGAAACTGTCAAGATATGCCATGAGGATGTTCATCTATACAAGTGAACATGTAGAGTAGAAAGGCAGAGCAGGAAAACCTATTGCTTATTGGCTTTGAATGGAAACGAAGGAAATTGTTTGGAGACTAAGCAGCCCTTGCTCCTGTTGCTCACTGTGGGATGTTACTTAAGAATGAAAGAATTGGCTTTTATCTTTCCTTGTGTTTTCCTGTGTTGTGCTGTTGTTGTGTGTTTTGTTTCTATATTTCTGTCTCCTTCTGTTTTTACCTTTTGAGATTTGATCTCATATATCCTGAACTGGCATTGAAATTGCTTTTGGGATTAGGATGTCCTTCAATTTGTGTGATCTTCCTAATTCCTAGAAGTTTGTACCATCACACACAGTTTCTGATTTCAGTGTGTTGAGAAATCTCTGTGATGCTTTGCATCACAGATATATATATGTATATGTATATGTATATGTGTGTATACATATATAGGTATATATATTCTAATATATTCATTCCAATAATTACATATATAATCTAATTATATACATTACATTAAAGTATAAGGGATAGTAGGGGAATTATTTGAGAAGAAGATAGGACCCAAAAAATATGGGAAGAGATGGTAATTATATTAATGATTGAATTACTTAATATGTGTGCATCAAAAATCACAGTGAAACTCATTATCTTGTATAATCTATGTACACTAATAAAACTTTCAATGCCTGAAAGAAAAATAAATAAATGAATATGTGAGGTTGTGCAATCATGTACCCTTAAAGCCTCCTTTAGAGAACTTCCCAGGTATATTGGTTAGAGGGATTTAGCACAGAAAGCTCTCTCCTGTAATATCTATATATCTACACACTACATACTATACTACATATCTATGACTATACTTAAAATATTTCAACTGTATCTAGAAAACTTGATCTCTTTAGAATGATGAGTTTTATCAGCTGGAGGATAGAGGAGGCAAACAAAATTATTACTCATTAAACCATTCAAGTTATTAGAGGAAACAGAGTTAGGTTCTCATACTGGCATTAATCCTTCTGTCAGAAGGCAGATGCATAAAGAAAGGTCATAAATAGTCAAGAAGCAGGTGTAGTTGGGCCTCTTTGTGAGCAGAAGAGAGGGGAACTATCAAAATTATGAGAAAGTAATGTACATTTGCCTTTTGATCACAAGTACTATTCCTATGTCATTCAAATGGTTGAGAATTCCCTCTGGCACGTTGTTGTTTAGAACTGTAAACCGTGTGTGTGTGTGTGTGTGTGTGTGTGTGTGTGTGTGTGTGTGTGTGTATACACAATATATATATATACAATATATACAAACAATATATACATATTTATACCTCCAAAATTCTAAGAATTAGCCTATTTTCTAAATTCTAGTAAGAAATAATTTAAACTACACATTTTTTAAATTGAGATATAAAGTTGTTTACATTTATATAGCACAGAATGTTCAAATTAGTACACATTGTGGAATGGTTAAATCAGCATAATTCACAGTCACCATTATGTGTGAGAACACAACACTCACTTACACTACATTTTTCAAAATAGACTACATAATCCTTGGCGATTGACATGCTGCTGTTTTGGAGATCTCTTGAGTTTATTTCCCTATGTAACTGTAATTATTTTTCTTTTATTAATTGAAATAGATTCTTCTCTCATACAATATATTCCAAACACAGTTTCCCTCCCTCCACTCCCATCAGCTCCCCACTCCTCTCCCCTGCAGATCAACTCCCACTCTATTTCCTCTTCAGATAAGCATATGTCTCTAAGAGATGACAGCCAGACTAACACCTCCCCAACATCTTCTCCATCATTAGCACAGTAAGGAAATCTTGCCTACGGCAGAAGATTTAAAACATAGATGTACCAAAGATCTCTCATGTGCATTTGAATATATGCACATGGAGTATTTTAAAAACCAATTAAAAATTTGTCAAACCTTAACAACTTATCTTTAAATATGCAGTAGTTCTATTTTAAAATTTCTTTAATTTACCTACTTATATGTTATTACTTTAGAAGAGTGTCTTAGACAATTTCCCCTTAATTATTGTTTTTATTTCAATTTTCCAGACTGCTAAATTGGGCACCTTACACTTTCAGCAAGTTATGTTAATATGACAGATACTACCATCTGTCACTTACAGTTTTTATACTTTACTTTCAAATGTATAGTGCTAATAATAGTTTTAATCATTTAATTTTGAGTAAAACATTTTAAACAGTTGAGTTATATAGGAAAAAATAGCTTATGGACTAATTTGCCAGGAATATGTCTGTCAGGTATAAAGAGTAATATTTATGATTTAGCCAAGTATTAATTTGATACATGTAATTAGATGCTAGTTAAATTTCTAACATCTAATTTAGAAATTTTACAACTGAGTTTTAGAACATTTATCAGTATAAACAGTCTCATTGATTATGAGGACTGCCTATATCCTGAATATAAAATGCCTGAACAACCTACCATGGACCCAGATGTACATGTGCCTGAAGAAGTGAAATATTGTCAGACTATGTGTAACAATTCCAGTGGTGATAGATGAGACTCTACACTTTTAAATTCAAATTTCAGCCAAATGTCTAGTTCTGTTGTCAAAAGATCACAACCCACTTTTTTCCCACTTCTGAGGATTGAAACTAGACCTTAGGCATGATGAGCAAGTGATCAATCACTAATCTACAATTCCCAGTGATAAGAGCCATTTTTTCTTTCTTTCTTTTCTTAATCTGTGTCCATGATACTTATCCTCTTATAAAATGGATGAGGGGTATATAAAAGCACTATTTTTCTGAGTCTTTCTCTATGTATCACAGCTTATCTTTGCCCTTGTGGGTTATATGGTTCTCAAGAAATGTCAGTATGTATTGTTTACATTCTCCCAATAGGGATTTCAGTGACAATAGTTAGAATCCAGCATTTGATTCATTTATGAAATCAAATATTTCCCAATTGTTTCACACAAGGTTTGAAGACTATTACCTTTTTAAACTATGAGTAAAATGATTGATGTTTACCAGCCCCATATTTTCAATCCATAATTTTTTGGTGTAAAAGGATGCAAGAAAAAGTTGTTTAAAAGCATTTAAGTCTTTCTTAATTATATATAGCAATGTCCTCTACAAAAAATAGGAAATATTTTAAATATACAATATCATTGTACCAATAGGATTTCTTTTCAGAACAAGGGACTGAACTCTAAGCCTTGTTCCCAATAGGCAAGTATACTATTTCTGATCTATATTTCCAGGCAAAAGCCCAAGCAAGGTATATAGTATTGATGAGATACTTACACCTAATAGAAAGCTCTGCATGTTTTTAGTTTCTGCTTTGTATCACTTCTAGTCAGATCTTCTAAAAAATGAGTTCCAGATGTTTAGTCTTTTTTTTTCAGCAACTCAGACTGTAATTATACAAATCTGAATTTTATACTCTGTAGACACAGCCATACAGTTTATAAGTAATATAAGTCTCTGTGTGTTTACTTGGATCTGAGTGGCTGTGGGCCCAGGCAGGACTGGAGAAAAACTTCAGCTACAACATTATATATATAAATATATATACATTTTCTGAACTATAGTCCATTATCATAATGGGCTAAATATATGCATATGTATATACATACATACATGTTTATATATTCTACATATATATGATATAGAAATGGCATAATAAAAATTCCAACAAAACAGGGATCCATGTTAAACGTTTACTGTAAATGAATTTTTTAGGCCTGGTGTTTGCTCTGAGTGAGTGGAGAGTAATGAGTGAATGTGAATGCCTAGACCATCCTTTTACATTGCAGTAGACTGTATAAACACCACAGATTCAGGCTACACTACATTTATTAAACAAAATAATTCTGCAAAAGTAAACTAACTACAGAATTTTGTAAATTTTACTTTATATGATAGTGTTTTGAGTATTTGATTTTCTAAAATATTTTTTGAGTTTTATTTAATTTTATGTGATGTCTGTGAGTGTTTTGCCTACATGTATATGTGCCTGGTGTATACAAAAGACAGAAGAATGTTCTGGATCCAGTGAAACTGGTGTTACAGATGGGGCAGAGCCATGACGTGGGTTCTGGGAACCAAAACCAGGTCCTCTGAAAGATCAGCAAGTGCTCGTAACCACTAACCACTTATTTAAAACACAACACAGTGTATGATTTCACACAGAAATATTTTCTATATGGATTCATTTTTTATCATTTTTGATAAGTTTTTAAATTTCAAATCCACCCCATGAGTAACTGAAGCACAGCACACTTACATTGGCATTGGCCTGTAGAGGATCACGCTCATCAATGCCCTGTGTGTGCCTGAACAGAAGTTCTTCCAAAGCAGTAAGAAGATTCCATCCACTCTCTTCTGTAACAACGAGGGTTTTTTCTAGAATGCCTTCTGAAGACTGCTTCACAGAATACTTTAAAACTAAATGATTATATACTGAGATAATAATAAATATATAATAATTTAAATGCATTGTGGTGGTTTCAATGAGAATGGCCCCCACAGGCTTATTTATTTGAATGCTTGGTCACCAGGGAGTAGAACTGATTGAAAGTGCCATTGTTGGAGGAAGTATGTCACTGCAGATGTGCTTTAAGGTTTCAAAAGCCAGTCAGGTCCAGAGT
>CABHPR010119143.1:0-43749 GCA_902168415.1 Peromyscus melanophrys
AGGCAGAAAATACACCGCAATCTCTCGAGGTTCCACAGTGGGACAGAACCGGGAGGCTATTGTGGCTGTTCTCTGACCCCCGACAGGGCGATGGCACAGGCAGCTGATGCTGAGATATGTTAGGATTGAAAGCTAGGGTGGGGTGTTTCCCCTGTGTGCTGTGGGGTGGTGTGCCTCCTTGATGAATGTGATTATAGGGATTCTCTACAAAGAGTGGTAGCCTAGAGAGTGCCTTGCAAGCCCCCAGAGTAGAATGTGCGAGGCAGGATTGTCAGAAACTGTGTGATTCCTGCTCTGGGCCACGTAAGAGAAACCCAGACATCTGCCCAGAGGGGATTTACCTGAGTAAAGAAGGAGTTCTAATGAGAGAAAGACGCAGGTGGTATCCTCTCTGCTAGCCTCTTAGACATCAGTTAATGTGATGAAAGTAAGGATGAGATAGAGGTTTGTGTGTGTGTGTGTGTGTGTGTGTGTGTGTGTGTGTGTGTGTGTGTGTGTGTACAATATGGCAGGGGGGGGGTGAGGTAGAAAGTAAACAATAGATCCGTGTTCAGATCCCTTCCTCAGATGAGAAACTTGAGACGCGTGAGAAGAATTGGGCAGTAGGGAATTTGGAAATGAGATGGAAGTGGCAGAATATTTTATTTGAGGCCTGAACTTTTCTATAGATTAGGGAAAGAGAGAGTGCCCCTGTGTCAAGACCTAAGTGGCAAGATGTCTGTGAAGCACACTGACAAAAACCGTATTCGTGGACCTCCAAAAGCCTTATCAGTGGTGGCCTACTAACGAGGAGATTGCCGCTGCACCTCCTGCATGGAAAGATGGTGAGAATGTGGGATGGCTCCCATTATAGAGCATCCAACATACCTTGTGGGGTACTGTAACACAAATTGCTAAACAGCCTTATTAATAGAAAACCTGGAGCCAGATATTGGGGTGAAAGCTGAAAAATCAGAGAAGCAGAGCAAACCAGCCAGCCACAAGTTCCTACCCCTACGAAATCCTCATTCTAAACAGAGTGAGTTCCTGTTTCCTCACGCCTTATATACCTTTCTGTGTCCTGCCATATCACTTCCTGGGATTAAAGGCATGTGTCACCACTGCCTCTTTCTGTTTCTTTCATGTAGCCTGGTGTGGTCTTGAACTTACAGAGATCCAGATGGATCTCTGCCTCCCGAGTGATAGGATTTAAGGTGTGTGCCACCACTGCCTGACCTCTATGTCTAATTTAGTGGCTGGCTCTGTCCTCTGATCCCCAGGCAAGCTTTGTTGGGGTACACAATACATCACCACAGTTTACAGAGGGTGTATTTGAACTGTGCATTTATTAGTCACCTCATGAGATGACTAATATCGAGATCCAGTCACCACTGGTACTGAGCATACCTTAATTCACCACCAAAGAGGCCTTAGGTCAATGGATAGCAGCAGTAGATGGTAATGGAGACAAAAAAGCAGGTAAAATTGAGTGTCCTAGTGTCTTAGTTAGGGTTTCCATTGTTGTTAAGAGCTGCCATGACCACGGCAACTCTTATGAAGGAAAGCATTTAATTGGGGCTGGCTTACAATTCAGAGGTTTAGTCTATTATTGTCATGGAGGGAAGCGTTGGGGCACACAGATAGACAAAGTGCTGGAGAGGTAGCTGAGATTTCTACATCTGGATTTTTCAGACAGCAGGAAGAGTGAGACACTGAGCTTGGCTTGAGCATCTGAAACCTCAAAACCCACCCCCAGCGACACACTTCCTCCAACAAGGCCATGCCTACTCCAACAGGGCAATACTGTATCCTTATAGTGCTGCTCCTTATGAACCCATGGTGGTCATTTTCATTAAAACTACCACTACAAGTGAGCTTGTTCTAGGGATAAGACGTTATTCTTAATGCTACAGAGGACACTGTGCACATCTCCTCTCCAGGAAACTGCACCAGAGAATCACTGGTGGAATACATCTTGCATACTACCATTGGAGAGTTTGCACAGATGGTCATGGATGTTTGCAAAGGGAGTGTGTAATGTTGAAATTATTCAACATGTAGAAAGTTCTTTTCACAGCCAGGTGTGCCTGATAAATAAGCAATAAAACAGAGAATAAATGGTTTTTAAAGAGGCAGGTAAGACCATTGATTGCCCTGGGTCCAATGCTGGACTTTTGACAGAACAAGTAGCATGGATGCTGTGTCTTGAACTCTTCTAGTTTTTCTAACATTATCATATTTAGTTAGCTGCTTCATTTACAGCTCACCTCTCCAAGAGACTTTTGGAGATCCTGCCTGCCTGCTGGAAAAAGGTTACATCACAGACATGCTGTAATGCTAACCTCTTAGTATACTATACATTTGGAAATCATTTGTGAAAACTGCAAAAAAGCAGCTAAAATTTTGCTGCTAAGTCATTTAAACAAGGAACTCTGTGTAACTGGAAAAAAATACATCTCCAGAAGGAGTACATATACCGAACAAAAATCCCAGTGTTATGGGAGGGCTACTTCCCTCTGACTTGTTGCTAGGGAGACAAAGAAGTTTCTAAAACATACAGCCTATTCCCACTGCTGTTGGTGGCGAGCATACTAGACAGTAAGGATTTCTTAAGGCTCCATGTGCTCTGGCTGCTGGGGAAGGAGAAAGCAAGCTGAACTGGAAGCTTCTCTGATGTCCAGTAGCACTTGTAGTTCCAGAAGGTACTATGCAGATTACTGCTGGAGAATTGCCACCAACAGCCCACTTGATTATGGACCTTGTGTGTCACAATCAGCATGGCTGCCAAGATGTGCTTGCTGGTAAAATAGATGCATTACTGTCCTGGGTGTCCACACCCCCCGCTTTTAAATTGGATTAGAAGCTAATGGGAAACCTCTGGTTCCCATTAATGTCTGGTTCATAAGCCAGGATAACAGCTCTGACTTGGGACTCTTAGTCCCTAGCAAGATAGCTACTGAAACATTGTTACGCAGATGTCCAACTGCCTTTTGAACATTTGAGAATGTGTAGATTAAGGCTGTAATTGCCCATAGCTAAAGGAATTTTCTATGGTAGGTGACAGTTCTTATGGAGACCTTTAACTTGTCAAACTGCTCAGAATATGACTGTTGTGGGCCCATGGTAGACCTAAGCTAGGGTAGGGTGGAGAGAGAGAGAGAGAGAGAGAGAGAGAGAGAGAGAGAGAGAGAGAGAGAGAGAGAGAGAGAGAGAGAGACAGACAGAGAGAGAGACAGAGAGAGACAGAGAGACAGAGAGAGATAGACAGAGACAGAGACAGAGAGAGAGACAGAGACAGAGACAGAGATAGAGTTCCTCTTAGGGAACATACCCCCATCTGTGAGCACCTGGCAGTCATGAAAACCAAAGTATGGTTAATCAAGATTCCTATGTTGCTTATTTTTCAGATTGGAATAACACTGAGGTGCCCTATGTTGCTCTGAGCAGTTTGCACATGCTCCTCCTGTCATTTTTACAACAACCATTCACAGTGGTCCCCAGACTTCAGCGTAGGTCAGCACCATCCTGAAGCCTTGAGAAAACTCACTTGTCTGAATACAATTCCCTGTTTGTCTGGTTTAGTAGGTGTGGGGTAAATTTCAGAAATGTGTTTTCCTAGCAAGTTCCCAAGGATGAGATTGCTGCTGATCATGAACTCATAGGAAAGAATCATTGTGTAGATGCTGAGCTACCTTATATGACCAACTTTCCGAATGAAGGTGTCACTGTAATTGAGAAGGCAGAGGAAGGATGGTGTCAGATACCTTCCTAATGTGGGCAATAGCCTTAGTATATGTCATGCCAGTGGGGCTTAGAAATGGCAGGTGAGTGTTAGATCTTTCAACCTCATCGCTTGACTTTTTCCCATGCTTTGGTTGGCAAACTCGACACCTAGAGCCTAATATCTGCATGAGAAGTCGACTTGATTCCTGAAGCCATCTGAGATGAGATTCACAGTCTCTGTAACAACATCATCTCCATTTGATGAAGGTGCCTGCTCACCTGGTGCAAAATTGGAAAAAGAAAATCTACTTAAACTGTTGCCTAAAAGGGAAATTATCTTGTGAGCTAAGTCGTAGCTAGAGAGACTTTATTAAGCAATATGGAAATACCTACAGAGATAGCAGGATACATACATCCATGTATTAAATTTTATAGCCAAGTAGAAGAGTGGGCCTCTGCAGATGCAAAAATATTACAGATAAACAAAAACATCTGAGGTGAAGGGGATCTGGATAGGCAGATGTCTGACATTTGCAGACAGATGAGGACAAGTAGATTTCACCTGGGGCACAGTGGATGGGAATTCTGATCAGATATGAAGGGTGATCAGACAGTGATGATGATTCTTTGTGCTGACCTGACTTATCATGTGTCTGACATGAGCTGATGCAAGGACCTGAAAAGACATAGTGAGTAGATGAGTCAGAGCTCAGGATGGAGTAGGGACTGATATTATTCAACAGATATTGAATAAATTTCAATGAAGGCATTTCAATGTCATATGACAATAATACTGTGTTACTATATCTAACTTAAATACCCATTACTTAAAAATCTCTTAATTAATTTTAGGTATTATACATACTTAGTAGTATAGACTGCAGGGTCAACAAGTGTCACATAATTCTTCTTGGATCACACAACCCATACAAATACATTAATCAATGGAAAAAACAAATATGGTGTCTCTATGTTATAGAAAATTATGTAATCTGAAAAAATGAGGAAAATTTGACAGTAGCTTTTGGGTGCTAATTTATCTCTTACTGGTTCCAATTTTTACTACTGGTATAAGGAAAATTACCTTTTATCTTGACTATGATAAGGGAAAATACTGAACTCATAGCAGCAAGCAAATCCCTACACAGAGAAAATGAAGTGATGGGTGCAGAGTTTCTATGAATGTGATGGAGGCATTCTAAAGACCCACATGGTTTTGGATACACCACAGTACATGTATTACCACAATGAAAAGAGAGGCAGTTAAGGTGATGCTTCTAGCTACTAATCTATTTAATCTCAAATAGAAAGAAGCTAGATAGTTTAAAGAGGTCTCTCATGGAAGTCCATTCATTTTCCCCACATACTATTTGTATTATGAAAAGAAAAAAGAGAGAATATGGATATGATAAGATAAAAAGGGAGATTATGGAATCTACTTTTAAAAAGGAACTACTTGTTTTAAATAAGATAAGTAATGAAAATTTTTTGGTCTGAATTTGTCAAATGTTACTGGACTGGATATTGTTAATATATATAATGGAGTTTTTTGTCTGAATCTGTCAAATGTTAATGGACTAGACATTGTTAATGTAATCTTGACTGTATGTATTGTATATACTTATTGGACATAGTTTTTCTTGTATTAGTTATAAGCTTTTTTAATTTTAGACAAAAAGAGAGGAAATGTGGTGGTATTGTGTTCCCCAAAATATTGTGTACCTTAATAAACTTATCTGGGGTCAGAGACAGAACAGCCACAATATTAAACATAGAGGTTAGGCAGTGGTAGCATACGCCTTTAATCCTAGCATTCCAGAGACAGAAATCCCTCTGGATCTCTGTGAGTTCAAGGCCACATTGGAAATGGCCAGGCATGGTGACAACGCCTTTAATCCCAGAAAGCACGCCTTCAATCCCAGGGAGTGGTGGTAGAAAGCAGAAAGGTATATAAGGCATGAGGACCAGAAACTAGAGGCCTTTGGCCTGGAGAAGCCTTTGGCCTGGAGAAACATTTGGCCTGGTTAAGCATTTAGGCTTTCAAGAAGCAGCAGTTCGGCTGAGGCCCATTCGGATATGAGGACACAGAGGCCTCCAGTCTGAGGAAACAAGATCAGCTGAGGATCTGGCGAGGTGAGGTAGCTATGGCCTATTCTGTCTCTCTGACCTTCCAGTGTTCACCCCAATACCTAGCTAAGGTTTGATTTTATTAATAAGAACTTTTAAGACTCCTGCTACACTTCAACACCACTTCGAAGTTTGGATTTCACATTCCCCTAAAGATTCCTGTGAGAGCAAGCTATATTCCATCCTGACACTGGGCAAGAATGCATCCCAGGGTCTATATTCTTACAGGATCCCACAATAACTGTGGATTAAACTAGAAATAACAGACTAGAATATACTTAGCCCACTCCAGAGATGGTGATAAAAGCCTATCATTCTTATCTAAAGTAAGTGTTAGGCTGAAACGTGAGTTTACAAAGGAAGCCACTCATCTAGCAAAATATCATGTTTTGTGTGATCCAAGCCTGAAAGGCTGGTGCCCTTCCTTCCTCTGACTAAATCCACAAATCCAGATCCTCACAGTCCATTGAGGCAACAGGCACCCCACCCCTCCAGGACAGGGTGGGATCATATCTCAGTATGAGTATGAAGTTGCAGAGCCCTGAAGCCCAATCCAGTAATCAACACAGCCAAAGAGAAGGCCAAGCTGTGGACCTTTCTGTGTTCCTTAAGGAGAATAGTCTAGAAATCTTTCACCCAAGAGAAGAGGTTTTCATCCAAGATAAGTCCATTACCTGCTGTATATTAGGCAAGGATATGATGCCACATTGCCCCAGCTACTGGAATCACTATGTACTAGGATCACATTTATACATCAGCAAAGTTTTGCTTGGTAGAAATTCTAGACTAACTATGTCCTAAGTCCCTAGTTATGGAGCTTTTGAACCTAGAGGGTCATGGTCATCCTTCTGATAATGTAAGTCTGCAGTACACATGCCATTTTCATTCCTAGAACTCTAGCCATGTGTTCTGTATTTTGGTGGAGTAACTAAATGCCACCCTTGGTGTCTTCAGTCCAAACAAATACTCAGCCTTTTCCAAAATCTGTGGATAAATATATGGAAGAATAGTTCAGATAATTTTATGCCACAATGGATGTTTTAATTTCTCAGAAAGGCATAAGAAGGCATTTTAGAAGAGTTGGTATAGTCCTATCTATTTCTTTTCATACTCTAGGTTCTTTCAATTTAATTTTTATTTAATTTATTTTGCATCCTGACCACAGCCTTCCCTCCCTCCTCTCTTCATACTCCCTCTCCAAACCTCTTTTCTTCTACCCACCATCCACTCCTCCTCCATATTTGCTCAGAAAGGGGCAGGCCTTCTGTGAGTGTCAGCAAAGCATGGCACATCAAGCTACCTTAAGATCAAGCCCCTTCCCCTGTATTCAGTCTGGGCAAGGCAATACAGCATGAGGAATATGTAGCTGGAGTTTTCCTGCCTGGCCCACAGTCAGGACAAATCTCTCTCACCTGCCAATCCCACAGCCGCTCAGACCCAACCAAGTAAACACAGAGACTTATATTGCTTACAAACTGTATGGCCGTGGCAGGCTTCTTGCTAACTGTTCTTATATCTTAAATTAATCCTTTTTTTTTTTTTTTTTTTTTTTTGTTTTTTTGAGACAGGGTTTCTTTGTGTAGCTTTGCGCCTTTCCTGGAGCTCACTTGGTAGCCCAGGCTAGCCTCGAACTCACAGAGATCCACCTGCCTCTGCCTCCCGAGTGCTGGGACTAAAGGCGTGCGCCACCAACGCCCGGCAAATTAATCCATTTTTATAAATCTATACCTTGCCACATGGCTTGTGGCTTACCGGCATCTTCACATGCTGTTTGTCATGGCGGCGGCTGGCAGTGTCTCTGGCTCAGCCTTCCACTTCCCAGAATTCTCTCCTCCTTGTCCCACCTATACTTCTTCCTGCCTGACCACTGGCCAATCAGTGTTTTATTTTTTGTCCAATAAGCAACATGTTTGACATACAGACCATCCCACAGCAGGAATAGGTTCCCAAAAGCCAGCCAAAGCACTGGGGATAGCCCCTGCTCGCCTTGCCAGGAGTCCTACAAATAGACCAATCTATACAACTGTCACATATACTCAGAGGGCCTAGGTCCATCCCATGTAGGACTTTCCCAGCTTGACCCAATGTTTGACCTTGAGTCTCTGAATCTGCCTTCATCCATCACTGGATGAAGGCTCTCTGATGACAACTGGGGTAATCTGTGGTATTCCCCCAAATATTGTGCATGCTAATAAACTTATCTGGAGTCAGAGACAGAACAGCCACAATATTAAACATAGAGGTTAGGCAGTGGTAGCACATGCCTTTAATCCTAGCATTCCAGAGACAGAAATCCCTCTGGATCTCTGTGAGTTCAAGGCCACAATGTAAACAGCCAAGCATGGTGACACACGCCTTTAATCCCAGGGAGTGGTGGTAGAAAGCAGAAAGGTATATAAGGCATGAGAACCAGAAACTAGAAGCATTTGGCCTGGAGAAGCATTTTGACCTGGTTAAGCTTTTGGCCTGGTTAAGCATTCAGGCTTTCGAGCAGCAGTTCAGCTGAGACCCATTCAGATATGAGGACACAGAAGCCTCCAGTCTGAGGAAACAAGACCGCCTGAGAAGTTGGCCAGGTGAGATTAGCTGTGGCTTATTCTGTCTCTCTGACCATCCAGCATTTCACCCCAATACCTGGCTCAGGTTTGATTTTATTAATAAGAACTTTTAAGATTCATGCTACAGTAATCATAAATCTGATCACAGAGGATGGCCCATTCAGGCTATGTATCCACTGCTGCCAGGAGTCTTAGTTGGGGCCCTCCTTGTAGACTCAAAGAAATTTACCTTGCATCAGGCTTCTATCCAGCTCTTAAAGCCCCCCTTTCCAGTCATCTCTCATAGCATTCTCCCCATCCACCCACCCCTCAACATAAGCACTCAAGTTCCCATGCCCACCTACTCCCAGTCTGACCAGGATATCTCTATTTCCCCTTCCCAGGGAAATTCACCCCCAACGTGGGCCTTCCTTTTTACCTAGCCTCCCTGGGTCTGTGGATTGTAGCATGATTATCCTTTAATTAATAGTTAGTATCCACTTATGAATGAGTACATACCATGCTTGTCATTCTGAGTCTAGGTTACCTCACTCAGGATGATTTTTTTCTAGTTCCATTCATTTGCCTTCAAATTTCCTGATGTCATTGTTTTTAAAAGCTGAGTAATACTCAATTGTGTAAATGTAGTACATTTTCTTTATCCATTCTTTGGTTGAGGGGCATCTAGGTTGTAAATAATTTGTGGCTATTATGAATAAAGCTGTTATGAACATAGCTGAGCAAATGTCCTTGTGGTATAATGGAGCATCCTTTGGGTATATGCCCAAAAGCGGTATAGCTGGGTCTTGAGGTAGATCAATTCCCAATTTTCTGAGAAACCTCCATAATGATTTCCAAAGTGACTGTACAAGTTTGCACCCCCACCAGCCATGGAGCAATGTTCCCCTTGCTCCACATTCTCCCCAGCATGAACTGTCATTCATGTTTTTGAACTTAGCCATTCTGACAGGTGTAAGATGGAATCTCAGAGTCATTTTGATTTGCATTTCCCTGATGACTAAGGATGTCGAACAATTCTTTAAGTATATTTTGGTCATTTGAGATTCTTCTGTTGAGAGTTCTCTGAAGAGAATTTAAATCTGTAGCCCATTTTTAATTGGATTATTTGGTGTCTGTTCAAAGCAATGAAAACCCTAACAAAGATGGGTGGATTACATTGACATATTTGCATATGTTGAACCATCTCTGCCTCTGTGGAATGAAACTTAATCATGTGGATAGTATTTTTGATGTGTTCTTGGATTCAGTTTGAGAGTATTTTTGCATTAATGTTCATGAGAGAAATTGATGTGTAATTCTCTTTCTTTGTTGAGTTTTTGTGTGGCTTGGGTAGCAGGGTGACTTTGGCCTCATAAAAAGAATTTGGCAGTGTTCCTTCTGTTTCTATTTTTTGAGCACTGCTGGCATTAACTCTTCTTTGAAACTCTGGCAGAATTCTGTGCTAAAACCATTTGGCTCTTGGCCTTTTTGACTGGGAGACTTTTAATGACTGCTTCTATTTCCTTAGGGATTATAAGTCTATTTATATTGTTTATCTGATCTTGATTTAACTTTGGTAAGTGGTATCTATCAAGAAATTTGTCCATTTCTTTTAGATTTTTAAATTTTGTGGCATACAAGTTTTTGAAGTATGACCTAATAATTCTGTGGATTTCATTGGTGTCTGTTGTTATATTCCACTTTTTGTTTCTGATTTTGTTAATTTGAATAAGGTTTTTTTTATCTTATTCATTTCTCAAAGAACCAACACTTTGATTCACTGAATCTTTGTATTGTTCTCTTTTTTCCACTTAATTGTTTCCAGGCCCCAGTTTTATTATTTTCTGCAATCTACTCCTCTTGGGTGAATTTGCTTTTTTTGTTGTTGTTGTTGTTCTAGAGTTTTCAGGTGTGCTGAAGCTACTTGTGTGAGATCTCTCCAGTTTCTCTACGCAGGCGCTTAGTGCTATGAACTTTCATATCAGTGCCCCTGTCATTGCATTCCATGAGTTTGGATGTGTTGAACATTTGTTTTCATTGAATTCTAGGAAGTCTTTTAATTTCCTTCTTTATTTCTTCCTTGACCTGGTAGTCAGTCAGTATGGAGTCGTTCAGCTTCCATAAGGTTGTAGTCTTTCTGTTATTTCTGTTGTTGAAACCCAGGTTGAATCTGTGGTGGTCTGACAGAATGAAGGGGGCTATTTCAATTTTCTTGTATTATTGAGACTCACTTCGCGACTGGGTATGTGGTCAATTTTGGAGAATGTTCTGTGAGGTGCTGAGAAGGTATATTCTTTTGTGTTTTGCTGAAATGTTCTGTAGATATCTGTTAGGTCAATTTGGTTCATAAAATCTGTTAACTCCATTATTTCTCTGTTTAGTTTATGTCTAGGTGACCTGTCCATTGGAGAGAGTAGGGTGTTGATGTCTCTCACTCTCAATTTGTGAGGGTCAATTTGTGGTTTAAGCTTTAGTAATGCTTCTTTTACAAATGTGGTGCCCTTGCATTTGGGGCATAGATACTGAGAACTGAAACATCATTTTGGTGAATTTTTTTCCTTTGATAAGTATCAAGTGTCCTTCCCCATATCTTTTGATTAATTTTGGTTTGAAGTCTATTTTGTTAGATATTAGAATAGTGACACTAGCTTGCTTCTTACGGACATTTGCTTGGAAAATATTTTTCCAATCTTTTACTCTGAGGTAATATCTATCTTTGATGTTGAGGTGTGTTTCATGTGTGCAGCAGAAGGATAGATCTTGTTTTTTTTAATCCATTCTGTTAGTCTGTGGCTTTTTATTGGAGAATTGAGCCCATTTATAGAGATATCAATGACCGATGATTGTTAATTTTGTTGCAGTTGTTGTTGGTAGTGTGTGTGTGTGTGTGTGTGTGTGTGTGTGTGTATGTGTGTGTGTTTTTCTTTGGGTTGTGCTGGTGTGAGATTATTTATTACCTGTGTTTTCATGGGTGTAGTTAACCTCCTTTGGGTGGAGTTTTCCTTCTACTACATTCTGTAGGGCTGGGTTTGTGGATAGATACTGTTTAAATTTGCCTTTATTATGTAATATATTGTTTTCTCCATTTGATTGAATGTTTTTATGGGTATAATAGTCTGGACTGGCATCTGTGGTCTCTTATAGTTGAAGTGCATCTATCCAGGTCCTTCTGGCTTTTAGAGTCTCCATTAAGAAGTAAGGTGTAATTTTAATAGGTCTGACTTCATATGTTACTTGGCATTTTCCCCTTGCAGCTTTTAATATTCTTTCTTTGTTATGAGTGTTTAGTATTTTGACTATTATGTACCCAGGGTGTGGTGATATTTTATCTGTGTCCCTCAATAAAGTTTATCTGAGGATCAGAGAAAAAAGCCAGCCACTATATTAAACATAGAAGTCAGGCAATGGTAGCACACACCTTTAATCCTATCACTTGGGAGGCAGGGATCTGTCTGGATCTCTCTGAGTTCAAGGCCACACTGGGAACAGAGCCAGGCATAGTGGCATACACCTTAAATTCCAACACTAGTTAACCATAAAGGTCTGGAGGTCTGGTCAGATAGGAAGTGACAGAGCAGGGCTGGAAGAGGAAGTGATACAGCTGGGCAGAGAGGAAATGAGTTGGCAGAACAGAAAGGCATATAGATGTGGGTATACAGGAAGTAGGTCTCTTTGGAAGCTGCAGAGTTGGTGAGGTGAGGTTAGCTGTGGCTTTTCCTATTTCTCTGATCTCTCAGGTTTTAACTCTGATATCTGGCTCCAGGTTTTTTATTTAATAAGACCCTTTAAGATTCATGTTATACCAGGGGACTTCCTTTTCTGTTCCAATCTATTTGGTGTTCTGTAAGCTTTTTGTACCTTTATAGGCGTGTTCTTCTTTAGGTTAGGAAAATTTTCCTCTATGGTTTTGTTTCTGTTTCCTTTCTCATCTTCTGGCTGGAGAGGCCTATGGTTGAGTAGAGGGTCTCTGCCTGAATTGGTATTTCTGATGGCCTCTGGTCAAGCAGGAAGTTGCTGCCTAAGTTTGCTGTTGGAGTTCTGGTGATGGACATGGCCTCTGATCTGGCCCGGGGTCCTCTGGAGTTCAGGATGCTGGTCTGTCCTCTGGTGGAGTAGGAGCTTCCTCCAGAGGTGTGGAGTAGGCTATGGTGACAAGGAGAGGAGGCTGGTTGAGGTTACACTGGGCAGGCATGGGTGGAGTAGAGGGGTGGTCTTTCCTGGGGTTCAGGATGCTGACCTGGCCTCTGGTTGGGTAGGAGGCTTCTGCCAGAGATGTATACCAGGACATGGTGACAAGGAAAGGAAAGTCAGTTTGTGTTATTCTGTGCAGGTGCAGGTAGGGTGGGGGTGTGGTGGCTTACCTGGTTTTCAGGGAACTGGCCTGGGCTATGGTAGGGTAGGAGGCTTCAGCTGGTTTTTAGGAAGCTGGCCTGACCTCTGATGAAGGTAGGAGGCTCCCACCAGAGGTATGCACCAGGGGATAGTGATAAGGGCAGGAGGGTTGATTGGAGTTTCATTGGGGAGTTTCATTGCACAAGCAGGATGAGAGGTGGTTTTACCTGAGGTTCAGGAAGCTGGCCTGGCCTCTGGTGGTGTAGAGGCTTCTACCAGGTGTGGTTGGACTTTTGCTGGGCTGGCATGGGCATGGTTGAGGGTTGTCTTACCTGGAGTTCAGGGCCTTGGTCTGGCCTTTGGTGGGGTACGAGTCTTCTGCCAGAGGTGTGTGGGAATTTGACATTTTTAATTGCTGTGAATCCAACCAGTTTCAATTCTTGGACCCCTTGTGCAGTGAGATGGCACCGTGCACTACTCCACTGTATTGTGCTAGGCTGTGACTCTCTCTCCCTTGTCCAACACTTCAACCTGGTATGAGCTTCCCTGAGACTGTGGAAGACATCAAGGTACTGTGATTTCATTTTCTGCATTGTGACAGGTTAAAGTGTAATTGTGTGATTGACTTTGTTACACCAGACTCCCTCTGGTGCCTGGAAAGTTTGCTCAGAAGCCATATAAATTGACTGTTTCATTGGTAGTGACCTCCAAGCAGTAGATGCCCCTCTCCATGTCCTAGACATAATGCCTGGTGGGAACTGACATCAGTCAAACCATAGTGGAATTTGGATTTCATCTTTCTTGAGGGAATAGTCATATGTAAATATCTAATGGACAGTTTGAGAGAGACTATAATCCTATCAGCCCTTGTTTTGTAGCACTGCCCAGAGATGCTCCATGCTATCACTCAGGTATCTTGAATAATGTGCCCCAAAGTTATGAATTTGACAACAGCCTTGCTCAACCATGGAACATGGAGGTTACAGTGGAAGGACACATGTTAAAGCTGTGAGAATTTATCTTCCAAAGGAAATATTGTCTATATGTAGTAAATATGCTTCTAGATTCAGTCTCTGCAGTTAAGATGTGGGTCACATGCCTGTAACCAATTCAGCCTCCATTTTAATTGACATGTCCAAAGGATGCGTTGAGTTTCTATACAAGTTCTTTCCCAAATGGAAGTTGCTGATCATTCATTTTGCCCAGTGAGGTCCAGGACAGTGCCAACCCCTCTGGGGAGTTTTTTTCTCCTGGAACCAGGAACTGCTGACTTTCTATGCATGTGGCCAAGGACTACATGTTTAAAACACTGGATTGTGGGTTGTTAGTCTCAGGATTTTAATGGAATTTGTGAGTCAATGAGTACAGTCCTGATGGTCTGTGGGTCAGTTCTATGAAAGCCACTGGGGGGACTGTCCCTTTAGGGAAGTCACGGTCTGAGTGTAGTCAGGATAAAGGTAATGAACACAGAACACGGAGACACACCATGGAGAGTTAAAGTGGTAGGCACTATTCCTAGATAGTTGAAGGTTTGCATCTGCCATGAAATGTGGCTCCCAGATTTCAGGTAAAGGTTGTCTGCTGGAGATTACGGACTCACCAGGTTACTTCCAGTAGCTGGTATAGTTTGTTTAGGAGTTTCATGATTACTCTGAAGGTACAGGGCAGAGAATTTTGGGAACACTGGGCCAGGCTATAATGGACCTTGTGAATGGATAGCTAATTTCATTTTGGAGTGTTTGTTCTATGGATTGTGACCATGGAAGTCATCTGATAGTTATTATTATAGTTACAAGTGTCTCTCATAAAGGAATTGAATGGAGTGACTTTAATGAGGCCTCTGGCAGCATAGCAAGACTTCCCCTGTGAAAATCCTTGGTTGTCTTCAGTTCCTGGTATAATTCATTAACAGTGTGATGGAAATATCCTCCCCCACTATTGGGAATGACATACTAAATTTGTATGTGCCCTTTACTGGGTAATGGTCTGGGGGTGCTTGAATCTTGATAGAAGTCAGGATCTCATGAGGGAGCACTGGTTGATTGGCCAGGAGGGCTCATCAGAACCCTGAGAAGGTCCACCATTGAGACAAGTGACATTAGTGACTGTGTTGGGGCAGATATCTAGAGAGTGTCAATGATAGCACACCCAGTGAGGAAAGCAATGCCTGAACAGGTAGATGGATTTATCTGATTCTGGAGGGGGTTCACACTTGAGGAGAAGCCTGAGGTTTTTCAGTGACTCACAGGAAGGCTGGGGTTGGCAGTTCCTTGGTGGTCCATTGTCAACTCAGAGAACCTGGAAGCAGCCCGATGATAGGAATCCTGCAGCAGCAACTTCTCCTAGGAACAAGGCCAGCCTTTTGCAATATCATCTAATCCTTGCTTAGGAGTTCTACAAGATGGGAAGGGCCTATGAATTGGGTAATTACCCTCAGGTCTGTACTGTGTATCTCAGTTACACACAGGTGGAAGTTGGCTTGGTGGCAGAGCAAAGTTGGGATCCTTAATAAATGTCTCCAAGTCTTTAGAAAACCTGTTAAAATTTAATATACATTTAACATTTGTGAGGTCCTGTATTTGGGCTTCCCTGGGAGTCTGATCAAGAATTTAAGTTGACTCTGCATAATAAGGACTCTGAATTCTACAGTATCCTACAACTGGTTGGAATGCTGTCACCTATCTGAGAGTTTTGGGAGTGGCAAGTCCAAGCTAGGCCTACTCTGGTCTGAAGACTCTGATTCCCTTCGTCAGAATAAGGGCAAAATAGGTGGGCTTTGGTTTGGCACAGTTGGGCCTTTCCTCATTGGATTTCCCTTGTAATCTCTATCAGCTAAGAAATAAAAAAGGTTCCTCTCCTCAGGAAATAATCCTTTCAGCCAGCCACACAGAAGAAGCTCATCTACACACTGAATTGTGCCTATCTCTTAGTTCTCTGAGTTTACCCACTTCAGTGGTCATTGTGATTCAGAGTGATGGAAATTCTTCTATAGACCCTTTGAAGGTAGTGTTCTCTGTACGTGCCGGAGGCAATTTCAGTCAAGTGTGTCTGTCTCTATTCTGTCAATTCTCTCCCCATAGCACATGTATTATAGCAAAGGGGGTTTTATTGTCTATGTTTGAGGTTGAAGAATGAATCTATAGGTGGTAAAGGTAGTGAAATAAAGAGCAGAAGCCTTTAAAGATCAGGAAGTGAATTGAGGCGAGGGTGTGGATTTAGTCCTATGTGTATGTCCAGGTAGATGATATGTGAGCATCTTTACTGTGTACATATTCTTATGGTGGGCAGGAGTTCATGTTACTCCTGGTCTGTGACCCCCAAGTTATTGTCATGACAGTGTCTAAGAGGTTAGTGTCTGAAAGAATCTAACTGTCACACCTGTGATTACACTGTTGTGAGAAACTGATTCTAGCCTCAGAAAATATAGACTTCAGTAGCAAGTTTCTCACCAATTCCTCATGAACTCCCTCTTCTGGCTCCTTAATTGTGTTGGAGATATTAAGACAGAAAAGATCTCAGAGATAGAACTATCCTTCTACCTGATGTTTCTAGGGTCTTGATAGCAAATGAGAAAGATTTAAAGAAGACCTAAAAAAAAGTAGCCAAAAATTAGAGGAACTTTAAATGCAAAGCAAAGTACCTGATTGAGAGGAGAATGAGACAGCCTTGGCTGAGAGCAGATATTACAGGATTTGATTTATGGGTTTTATACTAAATATTGGGAATGTGGGAAAAATCAACATTTTGAGTATGTGACTTTGCAAAGATTATTTATTTGGTGTATTATTATAAAGACTAAAAGACATGAAGCCATTATTTTAACACATGCTCAGCTAGATGACTGCTGACCTCATGTCTAAATAGTATATTCTATTTAGGTTGTAGGTTCATCATTCACATTCCCTTTTGGTTTATTGTTCTATAGTCTCCCTTTCACCTCTTTCTATTTCTTGGTCCGATCCTTTGTAAAAACCAGAAACTGTGAACTATTAAATTTTCTATCAATTGTTTAATTTGTTTTTATTGTCTGCTTGGTTTTATTTTTTATTTTCTTATTTTACTTTCTTTTTGTTTGGGTGCCAGTTGCTGTGGGACTTTATTCAGGTTTTATGGTACCTCAACCAAAGGAAGCTCCTGTGTTTCACACATACAGGTTGGTCTATGGAGTCACTCTTTTCTAGAGGTCTCTGATCAGAAAAGCTATTGGGGAATCCGACTGGAAATAGTGCCCTGCTGAGGGGAGTGACATTATTCCTTTTGGGAAGCCACACTGCATAAGTGTTGTACCTGGATGTTGGCTTTGAAGGGTTAAGTAGGGGTGGAGGTGGGAAATCATGATAGAGGAACAAATACAGGGAGAAGAAAAGAACACTGAAGTCTAATAAAAAGTCATATGGGAACTTATTACCATAGAAGCTTTTATGTGAGTTAAAATGTAGTTATCCTATAACAGTATGACAATGCCTTTTGCTGTGGATATCGCTCTGTATAAATAAACACTGATTGACCAGTAGCCAGACAGGAAGTATAGGCGGGACTAACAGAGAGGAGAATTGAGGGAACAGGAAGGCAGAGGGGGAGACTGCCTGGACAAGGAAGATGTAAGGTACCGGTAAGCCACGAGCCACGTGGCAAAGTATAGATTAATAAAAATGGGCTAAATATAAGAGTAAGAGCTAGACAATGATAGGCCTGAGCTAATGGCCAAGCAGTTTAAATAATGTAAGAGTCTATGTGTTTATTTTATAAATGGGCTCTGGGACTGGCGGGACTTGGAGGGAGCTGGAGGGAAATTCTCTAGCTATACCTTTACTTGACACCATAGGATAACAAGAAGCCCAATGTAAGGAATGGGTTACCATTTGGGAGTTATTGGCTGGTGAGGTCTCATAGAGCCCCAACCATTACAGGTTATTGCCAATGCTATTGGTTACCCACCAGAACTTAGTGGCAAGACCCTATTGCTGAAGACACTACATGATTCATAGAACATGAATAAATAAAGCAAGCACTGACTTCGAAACTTCATACCCTCTAGCTAGCCCTCTTAGTGCTGTAAGGTGAATGCTCCTGGAAAGGAAAAGTCTGATATCAGCCTTACACCTCTATGTACTCTGAGAGGTATAATTACACTACTGGCCTGATAAGCTATGTCCACTGTTGCGATAACGGTATGGGTGTTGTTGGAGTAAACAACAATTTCATGATTGGATTTAAGGCCAGCTACACAAGATCAAACCATTATCAGTTAAATGGATAAAAATGGAAACAAACCAAGAATCTGTGGCTAAACAGGTCATAGACCCAGAAGAGAATCTACCATTATTCTGCTAAATGGATGTAGTATTAAGCAGACTTCTAATGACTTACTGTTATATTCATAGATCAATGCACCTCTCAGTCCTTATCAGAAGCTTCTGTTTGCAGTAGATAGCAATAAACAGAGAGACCCACAGCTGGTCAAGGTGAGGAGCATAAGAGAATATAAAATGCTCAGCCCTAAATAGAACATACATATTATGCCCACCTTCCCAAGTCTCAGTAATAAAGGTGGAGGAGGAGGTATAAAGATTGCAAGAGCCTGCTGGGTGGTGGTGACACATGCCTTTAATCCCAGCACTCAGGAGGCAGAGCCAGGAGGATCTCTGTGAGTTTGAGGCCAGCCTGGTCTACAGAGTGAGATCCAGGACAGGCACCAAAACTACACAGAGAAACCCTGTCTCAGAAAAAAAAAATTGCAAGATCCAGAAGTGGTAGATGACTACAGACTGTTTTTGAGACACACTTGGGCAGCTATGTATGTGAATCCATAGTGGTGATGACAGCATGTACAAGACCTGTATAAGCTTAAGTCCCAGTATGGAAAGGGGAGATAGGTATAAAGTCCAATACCTGGATGAAACACTGTATGAAAATTTTAAATAATTAACAAAATTGAAAGGAAACACAAATAAATGAGTGATAAAGATGCAAGTAAAACACACTTAGAAAAATCAGTTCTGGTGTTTATTTTAGTCAGAGGAAAAGACAGTTGAGTTCTTTGAACTGAGAGATCCACACACAAACATGTGTCATGAGGTTGAATTGAGAGAATCACATGTACACACATCTGTCATGGGCTTGCTCCTGGGGAAATGTGTCGTCATCGTAAGGACCTTGTAGTCTTAGAAACCAAAGCATGGAATGTGGTAGCTTGAATGAAACATGAGCACTTATGTTTCAATATTTGGTCTGCAGTTGATGGAACTCCTTGGGAAGGTTTAGGAGATATCGCCTTATTGGAGCTGTGTCACTGGGGGCAGGCTTTGAGGTTTCAAAAGACATGTGCTCTTCACCTCTTGCTTGCAGTTTAAGACGTGGAGGTATGAAGTCTCAGTTGTTCCTACCACCATCATGGACTATAAACGTCTGGAATCATAGCTTAATTAAGTGCTTTCTTTTATAAGGTGCTTTGGCCTTGGGGTTTTATCATAGCAGTAGAAAAGTAACTAATATCTGGGCACAGTATTAAACCTATTCCTAATAAGTTATCACTATACTCAGATTAGTGCACCTCTCAGCTCTCACCTGAGAAGCTTCTCTTTGCAGCAGACGCTGATTAACATAGACCTACAACTGACCAAGGTGCAGAGAACAGGAAACTTTGGAATGTTCAGTCCTAAGTGAAAAAATACCATTTCCTCCTTTAAATACATAACCCTCATTATGGAAAAGTAGAGGAAGAGTGCCAGAGCTAGAGATGGTTTATGAGGACAAGGAAACTGTTTTGTGGACACAGTAAGCAGCTACAAACGTGAACTCACAGACACTGTTACAGGATCCACTAGACCATTACAAACCAGAGTGAGACCGCATGCCAGCACAGAGAGGGTGGTTGGGCACACAGTCCTACTCATGATGCTGTTGGCAACTTTTAGCTTCTTGGTGAGGGAGATTCAGTTTTCTCTAAGACTGTAGCCACTGGTTAGCTGACTAATACCAGTGAGGACTATATCCAAGAATATTTGGGTAGCAAAAATTAGTCTTGATGGGTTTAAAAAATAAAGACATGGATTTATGTGGGTAGGAAAGTGAGACAGAGCTGGGAAGAGAGGGAGAGGATACTGAATGTGATCAAAACATATTGTATGAAAGCTCGAAGAACTAATTAAAGAAGAGAACATCCCTGCTGCTGCTGCTGCAGGCTGTGTTGGTGTCTGTGGTCTGGGTGGCCACCAGAAGCCATGCTGATGTCCATGATCTGGGCTGCCACAAGCTGCCATGGTCAAGGAAGATTCTTTTGCAGTGGTATTGATGACTGCAGACTCACAACTAAGAATGAGACATTGAAGGCTTCTGTGACTATATCTCCTCCCACAAAAAAAAAAAAAAAGAAACAGTCCAGACAGGAAGCTATTGAGGAGAGTCCTTAAAAACTGTGATAAAGATAATGAACTGTAGCTCTTCACAGTTGATTGCTTCTGGCAAGAGGGTGGGAAAGAACTCAGTTTTCTTTAAGAAGCTGGTCAACGGGAGTGTTCCAATGAATATATGGGCAATATAAATTGAACTTGGGTTTTTGTGTGTGTGTGTGTGTGTGTGTGTGTGTGCAAGTGTGGAAAGGTGAACCTGGAAGGAATGGGAAGTGAGTGTGAACAGGATGCATTGTACAAAATTCCCAAGTAATTAATAAGAATGTTATGTTTTGGGAAAAACAAAACAGAAAAAGAGAACAGTTTCAGGGCTGATTTATATAGTTTGCTAATGTTCTAGACATTAGGCTTCTTTCTTATTGGTGGACAGGGTAAGGTCATGTAACATATTTGCTAATGTAAACTTGATTTCTGGGAAGGCCCTCTAAATTTTGCTGATATCTGTGTTAGACCCAAGGATGCAGACTTCCAATAGCTTCACCAGCTCTTATTTGCTCAGGTGGGATGTTGACCCTTATCCTAGAGATCAACACCTGTCCACAGTGTGCAGAACTCTGTGGTTGTTCAGTAGGCAGATAACTCCTTGAAAATTCAGGCCAGGTTCAGGTCACTATGGGATGAGTTGAGTACAGGTGAGAAATTCTGAAGGTTTAGACACAACTTCTTATCATTATTATTAAGAAAATTTCTATTCATTTTACATACCAACCACAGATCCCTCTCCCCTACCTCCTCCCACCCAGCCACCCCCCCCGCCTTCCCCCCACCAACCCACCCTCCCCATTCCAATCTCCTCCAATGCAAGGCCTCCCATGGGGAGTCAGCAGAGCCTGGTACACTCAGTTGAGGCAGGTCCAAGCCCCTCCCCCCACACCAAGGGTGTATAAGGTGTCCCACTATAGGCAGTGGGCTCCAAAAAGCCTGCTCATGCACCAGGGATGGATCCTGATCCCACTGTCAGAGGACTCCTTAAGCAGATCAAACTACACGACTGTCTTGCCTATGCAGAGGGCCTAGTCCAGTCCTATGGAGGCTCCACAGTTATTGGTCCACAGTTCATGAGTTCCCACTAGTTTGGTTTGGTTGTCTCTGTACATTTCCCCATCATGGTCTTGATGCCCCTTGCTCATAGAATCCCTCTTCACTCTCTTTGACTGGACTCCTGGAGCTTGGCCTGGTGCTTGGCTATGGATCTCTGCATCTGCCTCCATCAGTTACTGGAGAAGGGCTCTGTGATGACAGGACAACCCACAGCTCCAGAGAAGCTAACTAAGGAGGAGAACCCTAAGAGGGATGCATGGATTGCACTGGGAAGAGGAAATAGATGAGATCTCCATGAGTCAACTGGGGGTGAGTGGGGGGCAATGGAAGGTAGGGGATAGGAGATGAGAACATAAGGGAATGGGATGGTTGAGTTGGAACAGGGACAGAGTGGGAGAGCAATGAAAGAGAAACCATGATAGAGAGAGACATCATAGGGATAGGGAGGAAACAGGAGCTAGGGAAGTTCCCAGGAATCCACAAGGATGACTCCACCTTAGACTATTAGCAATACAGGAGAGGGTGCCTGAACTAGTCTACAGTAATCAGATTGGTGAATAGACACAACTTCTGAGTAACAAGCTACATCCACTTCTCATGCATGATGGAGGGTACCTTAAGTCCTTGGCCAGAATGTCTGTTGAGATTATGAGTGACACAATAGGCTTTATTTAATATCACTAATCATTCTATTTTTCCTAATGAAATTGGGAGAAGTGAAATTTGCACCTATCTCAGTTTATAGCCAAGGAAAAGGGTGGGGGGTCTGAAAATGCAAAAATCTCCACCCCCTAAAAAAACCAGAATCAGAGTTCAAGGGATATCTGGCATGTATGACTGACCAGACTTCAAATGGGTCACAGTTGAGGAGGAGAACCCTGATCAGATCTGAAGGGTGATCAGATAGAAATAATGATTTGTGCTGACTTGACATATCACCATGGTAAGGACCAACCTTCAGAAGCTCAGGAATTGAGGGGGAGCCATGGAGTTGGCAAACTAATCATTCAATTTGACTTTTCTATTCTATCTGAGGGAGTAAAACTTAATTTTCTGGGGCCAGTGAGTAGGGCAAAACTAAACTGTCTGGGGCTGGTGAAAAAGGGAAAACACACACACACACCCCTTTAGGGTATTTCTATCATTTCTCTCTCATCTCTATTTCTTTTCTTACCTTTATCCAGAAGTATCTCTTCTGTGTATTTTTTTATATTTTTCTTACAGCTTATATATCTCAGCAAAATCTTTCAAGCAGTATAAAAATTACAGTGTGGTTACATCCTATTTTTCAAGTGAATGAGTACAATGACTACAAGTAAAAAACAGCGTGTTTTCCATATACCTTACATGATTAAACATTTTATATACTACCAGTGAAAAACAAATTATCCTCAAGAACCCACACACATTCATTTCCAAGCAATTTGTTATAGAATAACAAAGTATAAGCAAGCAAGGTATTTTTCTCAGCAAGTTTTTTACTGGTAGGCAGCATTTTGCAGTTTCAAAGAAAGGACCAATCATTTTATTATTTATCTCAAAAGATAATCTTATAAGAAATCTTAGAAGAATCACAAATCTAAACTTTTATATATGAAAAAGAATCAGTCAGCTCTATTTTAAATCCTCAGAGTACACACATACTCATCAACAGTTTTTATATCGGAAGCAGAGGGCAGAAATGGGCACAAGGAATTAATCATCACTTTTGATCACCAACCCATGCTAGCAGGAAAGGCATTATTCAAGAGATGAAGAAACAAGTATTCTATGGCTCACAGGTATGATAATGTATACTTTCTATGACCTAAATATCCTTCACTGTTTCTGCTATATTTAGAAACATATTTGTTAAGTTTAGATTTTGTGTACTTTGGGTAGTGTAGGTTGTAGAGTAGACAAGAATCATATATTTCTTCCTTGATCTAAGGAAGCAACAAAATGTCACAGTGAATGAACACATAGAATATGAAATCTTCAAGTAATAGAAAAATTGTAGAACCTTAGTAAAGGATGATATTTTGACAGTAGGTAGCGGAAACTACTTTATTTCCTAATGATCTGCTTTCAATACTGGTACAGTGGAAATTACCTCCAACATGGCAATGGGAAGGAAAAACACTTCACCTATGGCAGCAGGCAAATTCCTAAACAGAGAAACTGAAGTGGGGGTGCTGAGGTTGAGGACAGGGATGAGAGGATGTCTAATGAGTGCAGAGTTTCCTAAGAGAAGAATCTTTCCTGAAACCTACATGGTGATGTTTGCACAGCACGGTTCGTGTCCCTACGACCACTGAGGTGTGTATCTAAAGTGGCAAAAGTGGAAACTTTGAGGTGATGCACATGTTACCCAGTGAAAGGATGGACATATTTGATTGTTCTTGCTGAGGGGTACTCAATTTAAATTAAAGAAAAGCTAGACAGTTTCAGGGGACTCTGAGAACAAGGACATTCATCTTTCACCTTGGGTTTTAGCCTTGAATATTGCTGTCTTGTTTGGGAATCACCTTACCCTAAAGATTCCTCTGAAAATCATCTCTGATACACCCTGAGAGTGAGAAAAAAGTCATTCCAAGGTCTGTGTTTTCATAGAATCTCACCTTAGATGTGGATTAAACAAAAAATGTGGTACTAGTTTGCCAAGAAAAACTTTTTTCTTGAGCCGCTCATCAAGCAAAATGTCAGGTATCAGGTGATGGAATGTGGAAAGTCTAACCATCTGTTCCTCTAGCAAGGTCCATAGGTTCAGCTGCACACAGGCCACTGAGGCAACCCATGTCCACCTCTTCGTGACAGGTGGGATGGGATCTAGTAAGAGCCTGGAGTCCCAGAGCTTGGAGTTCTAGAGTCCAGAGGGTTGGAGCCTGGAGGCCCAATCTTGTAATCAGAACAGCAAATCAGAAGAAGGGCAAGGTTGAGGGGTGGGGCTGACTAGCCAGATACTTAGGATTTAAAGCCTGAGTAAGGTGTTGCTTGGCCAGATCCTGGGACTTCAGTGACTTTTGAAAAGCTGTGGAGTGCACTGAGGTAGCAGTGGTCATCACAGGTGAGGTCCGGCCTCTGCTAAGGCAGAATGGGAAGTGACCCCAGAGGAGAGTCTTGAGAGACTTCATGGAGAATCAGGCAAAGCCTCAGGAATGATAATATCTTCTCAATCTCAGCAGCCCCACTGTGTGGAGGTGGAAGAGGGTGAGAGAGCCAGAAAGCAAATCAGGCACCCCTGGGTCCAGGTTTATGTAGGTTCCCATTAAGTGCAAGACTGGTCTTGTCTAGAGAGAGTGACAGCTGGTACCATGTGCAGGAGGGACATCTTTATCTCATTCTGGGCCTACAGAAATCATTTTCCTGCACATTATCACTGGATAAAAGCTGCTTTTCATGATTAGTATGAGCAGAAGTAATAGCAGGTGGCATGTCTCTAGACAAGAAGTATAGAGGACATGGCTTAAGAGACCCAGCATGTCTTGATCTGAAATCCTGGGAGTGGCTTTCTCCAGTACCCCACCTTCACTGCTAGCTCTGTCTTACAATGACATTCCCATGTGATGCTTTCCTCACTGAGGTAATGTTTATATTTGCAAAGATCCAAGAATGTGTCAGATGGATTAGGAGCTATAAACCTTCCTGTATTTTTTAAGGAGGACTCGAGGTAAGGTTCAAAATAAGCCCATATCTTGATGCAGGGATAGAACAGCATGTGGCCCCAATTCATGAGGCAACCTTGTAATTAGGATAAGATGCTATGCAAGAGTTTTGCTTCATTACAAATCCTAGGTTTCCTATGCCACAAGTCCATAGTTGTGTAGCTTTTAAACTTTGAATGCATTGTTCTCTTTTTGATAAATTAAGTTTCTAGTATATATGCGATTTGTATTCCTAGAATTCTGGCCATATGCTGTACTTTATTTATTTATTTGTTTGTTTATCTATCTATCTATCTATCTATCTATCTATCTATCTATCTATTTATTTATTTTATTCTTCTCTCATATATTCCATCCCGACTTCAGATTTCCTTCCCACCACACCTCCCAGGTGCTGTGCATTTTTATGGACTAACCAACTAAATACCATTCATTGAGCCTTTAGTCCAAATATATATTTAGCCATTTCCAAAATTTGTGGATAAATATTTAAAAGAATAGTTCAAATAATAATCTACTATGGATGTTTTCAGTTGTTAGGAAAGAGTAAGAAGGCATTTTAGAAGTGATGGTGTAGTCACACTTTCATTTCTCTTCCCTGTCTGCAGGCTTGAGTCATGATTCCTGCTGTCTTTCTGGCTGTAATGTGCTTGGGAATGGCCTCATCTACCCCATCACCTGATCCCATTTTGGATGCTGATTGGCAGAAGTGGAAGATTAAATATGGAAAAACATACAGTCTGGTTGGTAATGTTGAAACTGTCCAGAGGGAACTCAGAGAGCTTGCTCTTGGGGGTTATGGGCATAATAGAGGCCATGGAAATTGCCTTTCTCTGAAGAATTACGTATACAGGTGAGCATAGAGTGGTTAGAATCTCTCTTCCTAGATATGTGTCAAATGGTTTGTTTCAATGTCCTGAAATCTCTCTCTCTGTGTTCTCTTTACCTGTTACAACAAGTATTTGGGCAGCTGGTGTAGCAGTTAAAAATAAATGTCATCCATTATTTTTATTTCCAGGAGGAAGAAGCACAGAAGAGAGCAGTATGGGAAGAAAATATGAAGATGATCAAATTGCACAATGGGGAGAATGGCCTGGGGAAGAATGGCTTCACCATGGAAATGAATGAATTTGGTGACATGGTGAGTGTGACATGGATAGCTTCACAATGTATTTTCCTCTTCAAATTCTTGATGTCTTTGTTTTTCAATGATTTATTTATTTTTCCTTAAAGACTGGTGAAGAATTCAGGAACATGATGATTAATTTCCAAGTCCCAACTCTCAAGAAAGAGAAAAATGTCCAGAAACGTCTGGCTGGTGATGTGCCCAATTTTATAAACTGGAAAAAAAGAGGTTATGTTACCACTGTGCGGAGACAGGTATTACTATTTCACATGCTCATCTTCTTCAACTACCGAGGAAGTTAGGAAGTGACATATCTGTATCGATTGAGTGAGCTGAATTTTCAATAATATTTTAATTCTTCTTGTGTTTTTACACAATGCATATCAAACATTTCCATGCACCACTACCTTAGACTTACAGCTCCACCTAGTGTCCTCCATCACGTCTTTAGACTTCATATCACCTTTTATTGCTATCTATAACCTGCAGATACCAGTAGGTCCTGCCCTTATGTGCATGTGTGTGACCAACCACTGTGGCATGAGCAAACTGCCATCAGTCAGGTCTCCAAAGAAGACTGACCTTCCCTTGATAGGCTTCCATCAATTGCTAGTGATTCATTTTCTGACATAGTATTCAGCTGTCTGATTTGGAGTTGCTATTTGTTTGTGGATGACTCTCTTTTCCTCTCTGCTTAGAATGACTGTAATGCTTGTTGGGCTATTTCTGTGGCTGGTGCCATAGAAGGACAGATATTCCGGAAAACAGGCAAACTGATTCCTCTGAGTGTACAGAACCTAGTGGACTGTTCTAGATCTCACGGTAATGAGGGCTGTCACAGAGGCAATACATACCTTGCATTTGAGTATGTGAAAGACAATGGAGGTCTGGAGTCCGAGGCAACGTATCCATATGAAGACAAGGTAAATGGATTTTCTATGTTATTGTTATTTCAAGCCTGTCATCTCAGCACTACCTTTGCATGGTTATCTACTGATATGGTTTCCATGTAGCTGATCCCACTTCTATAAACGTGGAGAATATGCAAAATCTTTGCATAGAATATAAATTTCTTCACTATGAAAATTTCTTACAGACAGCAATACCTAATGGGGTGTCACTGATAACATGAGAGCTAATTTTCAGTTCCAAATCCCCCAGTTGTAGCAGGAATCTTAACAGGTCTTATTAATAAAATCAAACCTGAGGCCAGTTATTGGGGTGAAGCTGGAAGATCAGAGAACCAGAATAAGCCACAGCTAACCTCACCTGGCCAACTTCTCAGCTGGTCTTGTTTCCTCAGACTGGAAGCCTCTGTGTCCTCATCCGAATGGCTCTCAGCTGAACTGTGCTGCTAGAAGCCTAAAAGCTTAACCAGCCAAATGCTTCTAGTTTCTGGTCCTCACGCCTTATATACCTTTCTGCTATCTGCCATCACTCCCTGGGATTAAAGGCTCACTTCTTGGGATTAAAGGCGTGTGTCACCATGCCTGTCTCTTTCCAATGTTGCCTTGAACTCACAGAGATCCAGAGGGATTTCTACCTCTGGAATGCTAGGATTAAAGGTGTGAGTGCCACCATTTTCTAGCCTTTGTATCTAGTGCCTGTTCTCTTCTCTGACCCCAGGTAAGTTTATTAGGGTGCACAATATTTTGGGGAACACAATACCACCACACCCAGTAGCATTTTATTTCCTGAGATACTTTATAATAGCCCAGACTTGGGGATGCTCAGCTGCAAAGCGAAGAGTGTGATTCTGACTCCTGTTCTCTAGGGCCCAGAGGGAAGTAACCTAGTCTTTTAACTCTTTATATTTTTAAGGAAGGACCCTGCAGGTACAGTCCGGATAATTCTGCTGCTAATATCACAGGTGTTGTGTTAGTCCCACAGAGTGAGAATGCCCTGATGTATGCTGTGGCAACTATAGGTCCCATTTCTGTTGCAATTGATGCAAGACATAATTCTTTCCAGTTCTATAAGCGAGGTAGGCATGCACTCTTTTAGATATTAATTAAAAATGTATGACATATCCATGGCATTTCTGTTCAACAAACCATTTATTAAAATATCAAACATGATTAGAATATGTGGGTTTGCATATTTTACAGCTATCCATTCAATAATCTTGTGTGTCATTTGTACTTGACACAACCTTCCCCTTGCATGCAAACAATTCATAATCCATAAAATGTATTGTTTAACTTAGTTTCTCAATTTTCTACATGTGATAAGTCTTTAAGACTTTTAATGAGTGACATTTCTAGAATAACCTAAAGAGGATCTTGAATTAAGTAATTTATGCTCAGTAGTGCTTGCTTGCAATGGGGTTCTATAGGTGAAATCACAAGACGTGAAGAGTCATCTTCTATGCACGTAGACAAGTGTTTATCAGCACATTTATGATCATTTGAATTTCTCTGGATTCTAATGAGGATCTGTATCAGGATTCCTGTCAATGATTGATTCTATTGTCACTGGAGTTTATAACATTTCAGTGAAGTCAGAAACGCTTCACCTGTTGTTGGTGACCATTGTCATCATCAGGTTCTGGGGCCTCTCACTGCTTCACTGATTTTATTTTTCAGGTATATATTATGAGCCATATTGCAGTAGTCGTAATATCAGCCACTCTATGCTAGTGGTTGGCTATGGCTTTGAAGGAGAAGAATCAGAAGGCAGGAAATATTGGCTGGTCAAGAACAGGTATAAATTGCCAAAATTATTTGTATTTGAGGTTGGAAAGAGATTTTTTTCTGTTTCTAGTGACAGTTTGCTGGGTGGGAGCTCTTGTCCCCATGCTCTTAGGCACTGAACTATCTGCAGCCTCAGTCCTGGCTTTCAGTGGGATTCTGAACTTGAATTTCAGTTTTTGTATGGCCAGAACTTGATCTTCTGAGCTCTTTCTATGCCTGGAGCAGCCATCTCATGCTGTGTGGTCACAACATTCATATTCAGCTACTGGTTTCCCTGGATTCTAATATGATATTTGTGCCATTGATTTCTAAAATCTGACACAATTGTTACATCTGAACCACCCATAGATGGAAAGTTGTCCTGTCTTTTCCTTGCTGTGATTTTCACAGTCTTGTGTGAGATAACTCTTGATTCCCAAGAGTTGACCCTCTGCCTTTTCTGATGCTTTCTATTAAGTTGACCTCTGGGTAGTGCTCAGACAAGTTATTATAATAATCCACTGTGCTGTGTTATTTTTACTAAAGGGAAAACATGCTTTCTTTCAGCATGGGCATTAAATGGGGCATTAGAGGCTACATGAAGATCGCCAGAGACCATAGAAACCACTGTGGAATTGCTGCATATGGCATGTACCCTATAGTGTGAACTGCCTGGTGGTGACAAGGAAGGGATGGATTTAAGACAACATGTACAGAAGAGGCATTTCCTCCTCATAGCAACCAGCCACTGCTGTGCATATAAGACACCCCAGTCACTGAAGAGCCAGTTGTGGTGTGAATTTTGTGACATATTTCCTCTAGTAAGATATGACCACTACTGTAACTGATGCTGTACACTGATTTGCATTTATGTTTTCTATAACAACTTGATTTTCATTTTTCACTGTACCAAATGATGTCTTCAAAATTTAAGGTTTAAGTGTTTCTTGGCCATTTGAGACTCACCTATTGAAAATTCTCTGCTTAGATCTATACCCTATTTTTAAATTGGATTGTTTGTTGTTTTTTTGATATCCAGTTTCTTGAGTTCTTTATATATTTTGGATATTAACTACTGCTGTAAGGACCGGCCTTCAGCAGCTCAGGAATTGAAGGGGAACAATGGAGTTGTCAGACTAATAACTCAATTGACTTTTCTATGTGAGGAAGTAAAACTTAATTCTCTGGGGCTGGTGAAAAAGGGAAACACACACACACACACACACACACACACACACACACACACACACACGTCCAACATGTCAGAGTCTCACTAAGGGTGCTGATGAATGTCAAGCCTTCAGCAGGTCAGGGAAACTGGAGAGGGTATGCAGAGTAGGCGAACTACTGGACAAACAGACACATGGGACTTTTCTGAGGGCCAAAGCTTAGTTCTTCATTCTATTCTTTCTGTTGCGTGCTTTACTCTATTCTTTTTCTGTTCTGTTCTTCTACCCTGATGTTTCCATTCTGAGTCTTTCCTGATGACTTCCTTCTCATTACTTTCTGAGGTCTTCCTTCTGTGTGTCTTTATTTTTTCTCCTACAGCTTTTATCTTCCATCACAATCTTTCAAACAATTTAAAAATTACAATGTAGTTACATTCTATTGTTTAAGTGAATGATTACAATGACTACAAGTAAAAAACAGCATGTTTTCCATATCCCTTACATGATTAAACAATTTACATACTACCAGCAAAAGACAAATTATCCTCAAGAACCCACATACATTCATTTCCAAGCAACTTGTTATAGATTAACAAAGTGTAAACAAGCAAAATAATTTTCTCAGACAGTTCATTTACTGACAGGCAGCATTTTGTGGTTACCAGAAAAAAAAAAGACCAATCATTTTATTATTTATCTCAAAAGATAATCTTACAAAAAATCTTAAAAGAATCACAAATCTTAACTTTTATATATAAAAAACAATCAGTCAGCTCTACTTTAAATTCTCAGGGTGCATACTCATTAATCAACAGTTTTTTATATCAGGAAACCGAGAGCAAGAATGGGTACAAGGAATTAATCATCCCCTTTGATTGCCAACCTATCCTAGCAAGAAAGGTATGTCAGTCAGCAATAGCCAGGCTGCCATTTTTTTTAATTTTATTTTTTTTAATTAAGAAAAAATTTTCATTCATTTTACACATCAAAGATCCCCCTTTTCCCTCCTCCAGTTCCCCCCAGCATCCCCCCAACCCATCCCCCACCCCACCCCCCCCCCCGCCAAGAAGGCAAGGCCTCCCATGGGAAGGCACATCCAGTAGAGGCAAGTCCCAGCCCTTCCCCTGCCTCAAGGCTACACACGGTGTCCCATCACAGGTAGTGGGCTCCAAAAAGCCCCCTCATGCAGCAGTGATGAATTCTGATTCTGCTGCCAAAGGGCCTCCCAAGCAGATCAAGCTACACAATTGTCTCGCCATGCAGAGGGCCTAGTCCAGTCCCATGCAGGTTCCACAGCCATCTATCCAACTTTCATGAGTTCCCACTAGTTTGGTTTGGTCATCTCTGTAGGTTTCCCCATCATGATCCTGATGCACTTGCTCATAGAATCCCTCCTCTCTCTCTCCAACTGGAATCCTGGAGTTCTGCCTGGCGTTTGGCTGTGGATCTCTGCATCTGCCTCCATCAGTCATTGGAGAAAAGCTCTGTGATGACAGTTAGGGTATTCACTGATCTGATCACTGGGGTAAGCCAGTTCAGTTCAGACACCCTTTCCACTATTTCTAGTAGTCCAAGCTGAGATCATCCTTGGGAATTCCTGGCAACTTCCCCAGCACCAGGGTTCTCTCTATCCCCATGATATCTCCCTTCATCAAGGTATCTCTTTCATTGCTTTCCCACTCCATCCCTGTTCCATCTCAACCATCCCATTCCCTTATGTTCTTATCCCCTATCCCCTATGCTGCATTGCCTACCCCTCACTCCCAGTTCACTCATGGAGATCCCATCTATTTCCCCTTCCCAGGGCGATCTATGGATCCCTCTTTGGGTCTTCCTTGTTAGCTAGCTTCTCTGGAGTTGTGAGTTGCAGTCTGGTTTTCCTTTGTTTTACTTCTGGTATCCACTTATGAGTGGGTACATACCATGTTCGTCCTTCTGAGTCTGAGTTACCTCACTCAGGATGATATTTTCTAGTTCCATCCATTTGCCTGAAAATTTCATGATGTCATTGTTTTTCTGTGCTGAATAGTACTCCATTGTGTACTCCACATTTTCTTAATCCATTCTTTAGTTAAAGGTTATCTAGGTTGTTTCCAGGTTCTGGCTATTACGAATAATGCTGCTATGAACATAGTTGAGCAAGTGTCCCTGTGGTATGATTGAGCATTCCTTGGGTATATGCCTAAGAGTGGTATAGCTGGGTCTTGAGGTAGATCGATTCCCAATTTTCTAAGAAACTGCCATACTGATTTCCAAAGTGGCTGTACAAGTTTGCATTCCCACCAACAGTGGAGGAGTGTTCCCCTTGCTCCACATCCTCTCCAGCATAAGCTGTCTGCAGTGCTTTTGATCTTAGTCATTCTGACAGGTGTAAGATGGTATCTCAGAGTCATTTTGATTTGCATCTCCCTGATGACTAAGGATGCTGAGCAGTTCTTTAAATGTCTTTTGGTCATTTGAAATTCTTCTTTTGAGAATTCTCTGTTTAACTCTATAGCCCATTTTTAATTGGATTGTTCATTATTTTGATATCTAATTCCTTGAGTTCTTTATATATTTTCGAGATCATCCCTCTATCAGATGAAACACCTTCAGTAATGCTGCAAGATACAAGATTAACTCAAAAAAATCAGTAGCCCTCCTATATACAAATGATAAATGGGCTGAGAAAGAATTCAGAGAAACATCACCCTTTACAATAGCCACAAATAATATAAAATACCTTGGAGTAACTCTAACTAAGCAAGTGAATGAACTATATGACAAGAACTTTAAGTTTCTGAAGAAAGAAATTGAAGAAGATATCAGAAAATGGAAAGATCTCCCATGCTCATGGATAGGTAGGATTTACATAGTAAAAATGGCAATCTTACCAAAAGCAATTTACAGATTCAATGCAATCCCCATCAAAATCCCAACACAATTCTTCGCAGACCTGGAAAGAACAATACTTAACTTCATTTAGAAAAACGGAAAACCCAGGATAGCTAAAAGAATCCTGTACAACAATTCCATTGTTTTTATTCCCTGGCCTCAATGACTCCTTAGCTCAACTATTAAAAGTGTGCCTTCCTAAACTTTCAATTCTTCCCCAAGATTTTCTACCCCAAAACCATTATCAAAAGCATCTTAACCTAATTATAAGTCAATATTATTTAAAGCTTTGTTTTAGCTATGATGAACACCAAATACATGAACACATCTCCCAACATTAAGATTAAAGGAACTTGAGTTAGCCTAGCCTCTGGGACTCAGTTATTTTCTTTAATTGTTAACTTAAGCCACAGTTGGTAGACAAATTTCTAAATGGTCTTATTAAATAAAAAACATGGAGCCAAATATAGGGGTGAAAGCCTTAGAGAGATCAGGGAAATAGGGAAAGCCAGGCTTACCTCACCAACTCTGCAGCTTCCAAAATGCTGTGACTTCCTGTTTACCTGCTGTCTATATGTCTTGCTGTTCTGCCATCTGATTTGCTCTCTCCACCCAGCTACATCACTTCTTCTTCCAGTGTAGATGTAACCAACTGCCTTATTAAATAAGAGACACAGAGCCAATGTAAAGATGAAAGCCCAAGAGGTCAGAGCTAAGAGTCTTACCCGCCTTCCGCCAGCTAGCCTCTCCCACCAAGAGACCTCTCCGAAAAGGACTACTTCCTGTGCATTTGACTTTAAATAAGAGTTCTGTTCTGCCTTCTCATTGGTTGTAAACCCAACTACGTGACTGCCTCATCACTGCCTCTCTGTACAGACCTCCAAGTCTTCTATGGTTGGTATTGAGATTAAGGGCGTGTGTCTCCAATGCTGGCTGTATCCTTGAACACACAGAGATCTACCTAGTTTAGCCTGCCGAGTGCTGGGATTAAAGGCGTGCACCCACCACCGCCCTGGCTTTCGCTATGGCTTGCTAATAGCTCTGACCCCTAGGCAACTTTATTTATTAACATACAAATAAAATCACATTTCAGTACAAATAGAATACCACTATATTCCAGCCTACCTCTGTCACTTTCTGTCTGTCTGTGCAGACCTCCAGACCTCCATGGTTAACTAGTGTTGGAATTTTAAGGCATCTGCCACCACACCTGGCTCTGTTTCCAGTGTGGCCTTGAACACACAGATATCCTGCCTGCTAAGTGATAGGACTAAGGGTGTGTGCTACCATTGCTTGACTTCTTTGTTTACTTAAAATGGTTTGCTATTTCCTCTGATCTCCAGACAAGCTTTATTTATTAAATCACAAATAAAACATCACCACATTTCAGCTCAAATAAAATATCACCACATTCCCCCTTTTTTTCTAATAAAAATAAAAAAGTTATAACTAATATAAGAAAAACTATATACAACAAGTACAATAACTATATATAATATATACAAGCAATAAATACATTAGCAATGTCTAGTCCATTTGCATTTGACAAATTCAGTGAAAAGATTCCATTATGTATCCTATTTCGGTGAGTCCAAATTGTACCTAATTTCCTTTGTATTCTAACATATTACTAACAGAAAACTATCTTATGATGTCTTTCAAATTTATACACTTTACAATTTTTAGTGAGTTTTTTTTTCTGAATTTCTTAACAAGGAAAACTGTAACTATAACTATATAATCTTCAACTCCCTCAGAGACCCCAAAAGGAAATAATATTACCTAGTAAAACAGGAAGTGTAAACAAGCAACTTCCAAAAAATGTGAGTTATGACAGAAACAACCAGCTTCCTGGTTTATTGGAAACCAGTTACCTCAAGGTTTCTCTGCATGTTGGAGCATCATCTTTGGCCTACAGGCTTAGCATATCTGACAGACTCATTTGTGAAGTAGGATGTACACAAGGCCCACAGCTTGACCTCACATTTGGTGCAAGTATTCCATGTACCAGATAAACTTGAATTCCACCAGTGTCCTGTCATGATTCAGGATTTTAAATTCTGAAAATTGCTGGTGTTTTTGGAATTCAGCTTCCCATTCTTCTTGGCTTGTGGGTGGCTTCATCTCCTTTATTACATACCAGTCTACCATTGAGAGGCTAGCCTCCATCAGCCTAGTTATTCCTCCAAGAATAACTGTTCCAGCTACTGTTCCACAGCACACCAGGAGCCATTGGTCCACTCCCTGTTCAGCTGCCTTCAAAGGAAGGGTCACTGTACCTTTTCTGGATTGCAAAGCCACTTCAGCAATGGTGCCATATTGTCCTGGCCTCAGAGGATGCCTGTTGCCAAAGCTGTAACAACACTTGTCTTGGCAAGGATCAGTAGTCCTTTGTTTTGTGTCCTGTTTGTCCATTTTGGATACCATAGAGTCAGCAGTTGATTTGAGGGCATTTTGTTGCCCAGTGGCTAACTTTTGCCACAATGAAAGTTAATTCCATATGCATTTTCTTCAATGCCCATATCGTTTATGAAGTAGACTGGTGCTGCCAGGAGCAGACATGTCTCATAGTCATAAAAAAGGGAAAAAAACATGTTATTAAAACATTTTAAATGCCATATTCTATAGATCTCTAAAGGGTTCAAAGATGACCTGTCTATCTAAAATATATCTCTGCTTGACCTTGAAAATATACCTAATATGACTACAAGTTCAATTGTTATGTCTAACTACTAACTTTCATTTCTTTATATTGTAATAGTTGGCAATAATAACATTCAAGGGTTAGCAAATTGCATTACATTGTTAAATGAACTATATAGGTACAATATCCTGAACAAGATTAGGAATATACATACAGCATTTTCTAACATTATCAATCTCACATTTGCATCAATATACGTAATTTGTATACAATATATATAAATCCAATCCAATGTAAAATATTTAGAACTAGTAGTTGTCTTTTAAAAGTAAATTCGACAATCTACCTTTTTATCTATATCATGTCTATATCCTCTTTTTTTTCTTTTCAGAGTAGATTCAATCATTTATTCTATAATTTCTATATCTTTTTTGAGTAGATTCAATAATTTACCTCTGATTCAATAATCTACCTCTTACCTATATCCTCTTTTTCTTTTTTATTTTCAAACAAGAACCTTAAATCTAATCTCCTTTTTTAGTCTTTTTCCTGACCATTAACAATAACAACTTGTAACTAACCATCCTAAACAATGACAATTATCCCAAACTCAAAAACCCATTGAGAGATAAAAAACCACCTACCCTACCTCTTGGGTGTCATGTTCTTAAAATTGCTTCCTGCTGTTTGTGGGTGAAGGCATCTTTAGGGGATCCTGAAAAGAAAAATTTTGGTTTAATAATCAAGTCCTGGGAAAGGTAGCTGTATCATTTGTTGTCTAATCTCTGCATAATGCCAAAGTGCAGTGCTTATTTCAAGTCCTTGTTCAAGTAGTCTGTGAAGCTGGATCATCTCAGCTAACCATCTAGAAATTGTCCTGAGCAGTTTGTGTTGCTTAAGTTTTCCTGCCTGGCCCACAGTCAGGATAAATCTCTTTCACCTGCCAGTCCCACAGCCGCTCAGACCCAACCAAGTAAACACAGAGACTTATATTGCTTACAAACTGTATGGCCGTGGCAGGCTTCTTGCTAACTGTCCTTATATCTTAAATTAATCCATTTCTATAGTTCTGTTCCTTGCCACATGGCTCGTGGCTTACCGGCATCTTTACAGGCTGCTTGTCCTGGTGGTGGCTGGCAGTGTCTCCTCAGCCTTCCACTTCCCAGAATTCTCTCCTCCTTGTCCTGCCTATACTTCTTCCTGCCTGACCACTGGCCAATCAGTTTTTTATTTATTGACCAATAAGCAACATGTTTGACATACAGACCATCCCACAGCAAGTTTGTCATACAAAGCTGATCTTTTGGTGATGTTTGTCAGCTTAGTGGTATTATTTTTGTCCATGTGGAATCGTCATTGTGGGGCCCCATCATCTTTCTGGAGACTTCACATTCACTGTTAGGCCTGGTCATGATACCCTGTAGAAAACTGATAGAGTCTTCAACAAAAAAAAAGTAAGACAGCTAAACAAAGCCTTTTTTTCTAGAATTAGTATTCTATATGACCATTAATATCATAACAAAAGTTAAATATATATATCTTATAAATTTTGATATAAATTCATACCTTAGGAAAAGTTTAAAGAATCAAAATAGAACCAAAGAATTGAGATTAGTTGCAATAGAATAGTCCCTTAATTCTGTTTCTTCTGTCCCATATCAGATGGTTCTTTCTTTTGACTGATACAGAGATTTTGCATTTTCCCTTTAACAAATATGCTTGGGTTTAGAGAAGGAGAGAGCCATTCTCCAACTCCAAATCAGCTTTAATTTTTAATTGAACTGGGACTACATAAAGATCATTTGTGTTATGTGACTGTAGAGAAGAGCAGAAGCAAACATTTAGGAAGACTTATAAAATTTTATATGTGATATACCACCTTTTATTGGGACATTTTTTCTAGGTGATTTGTCCTTTTTCTTCAGATGTCTTATTTGTCCATTGTTCTTTAGATTTCTTAGCCTTCATTCTCCTGAAAGACAAAAAACAAACAAACAAAACAAAACAACCCCCCCCCAAACCCTTCCCCAAGCCTAACTTTGGGGAGGTTCCCTTTGGGCAAGTTATATCTGATTAAATGAAAAGCATTTGTTAGTGGTATAAGTTATTTTAAATTGGATGGTCGTGCTGGTTGATGAAATATTCAAATTAAGAGGTCTCTCTTGTTCAAATTGAATCTTTATCAATTTTTATGGTATCCATAGCTTCTCTTATAGAAACAAAAGCAAAACCTCACCCCAATGTAAAACATATCTTGGTTTCCATTCTAAGGTCAGCACATCTTTAAAGTATATAGGCTGATTTAATTCTGTAGTTTTTTTCTATTATCTAATGTCTCTCCACAGCTGTTGTTCCTTTCTCATTAGCACTGAGAAAATTCAAAGTTAATAGAACATTATGTAATGTATCTCTGGGGGTTTTTGTTACCCTCTTCTGTTTATTTAGCATATCCTTTAGAGTTCAATTTGATCTTTCTATGACTGCTTGACCTGGTAGGATTATGTGGTACACCTGTAATATGCTTTTTATTGTAATAAGCAAAAAAATGTTTCATTTTACCAGAGACATATGCTGGAACATTGTCAGTTTTAATTTGTTCAGGTATACCCATGATGGCCATAACTTCTAGCAAATGTGTGATTACTGAATCAGCCTTTTCAGAACTCAGAGCAATTGCCCACTGAAATCCTGAATAGGTATCTATGGTGTGGTGTACATATTTCAGTTTTCCAAATTCTACAAAGTGAAACACATTCATTTGCCAGATTTCATTCCTCTGAGTACCCTTTGCGTTACATCCTGCTGGTAGTGGAGTCTGACTGTAAAAAGAACAAGTAGGACATTTCCTTACAATTTCCTAGGCTTGTTGCCAGGTTATAGAAAAATCTTTTTTTAAACTTTTACCATTGAAATGATGATTTTTATGAAAATCTGAGGCCTCCAGCACATTACCTATCAATAGTTTTTCAGTCTCATCATTACCTTGTGCTCTAGGGCCTGGCAGACCTGTATGGGATCAGATGTGTGTTATGTATAAAGGATATATTCTATTTCTGATTATATCTTGTAACTGAATAAATAACAAAGTTAATTCTGACTCATCAGGGATAAATTCTGCAGTCTCAATATATATGACTACCATTTCAGCATACTGAGAGTCAGTAACTGTGTTGAGAGGTTCAGAAAAATCCATTAATATCAACAGAATAGCATACAATTCCAATTTTTGAACCAAATTATAGGAATGCCCTATTTACACTCCCTTTTCAAATGACCTTGTTTACCACAACTAAAACATCTGACATTATTTTTCCTCAAAGCTTTTGATATTACCTCTCCTAACCACATATCATGGTCATGAGACTCAATATTAATTGTGTCCCTGATCCAATCCTCCAAGGGTGCTGATCTGGCCTTTAATGGCCTGATTATTCTTTTGCATGCTGCATTTGCATTTTCAAAAGCCAAAGATTGAATTATTATCTATCTAGCTTCTGAACTTGGTATCATTCTACTTGCTGCTGAAGACAGCCTTTGTAAGAAATCTGTGAAGTATTCTTTCTGGCCTTGTATAACTTTCATAAATGATTCAGTTTTCTTCCCTGCTTCCTCAATTCTGTCCCATGCATTCATGGCTGCCATGTGGCATAGAATTAAGGTTTGGTTATCATATAAGCATTGTCTTTGTATATCAGCACAATTGCCTTCTCCAAGAAGCTGATCCTGGGAAATTTCCACACCTCTATTCCTATATTGTTGTTCTATTGTTTTAGCTTCCTCTTTAAACTACATTCTCCATTGTAATTGTGCTCTGGCTTCTAGGATGGCTATAATTAATTCTTTCTAGTCCTGAGGGATAATTCTATTACAAGTTGACCACAAGTTTAACATCTGCTTTACAAATGCATGTCATATGACAGTTATAGCTTCTTTAAATCTCCTTAAATGTAAATTTTCCACTGGAGTCCAATTAGTTTATACATGCCTCAGAGCAGGTAGTTCCTGTAAGGTTACCGGATAGATTAAGTTTGGTTGTTTGAAAACAGGTTGTCTCTCTGTGACTGTATAATTCAATCCTGAAATAATTTCACTTTTAAATTCTTCTGTCTGGGTCTGAATTTCTCTATAATTCTTTTCAACAGGTTTTTCTAAAGTCAATCCTGAATTAGGTTCACCTTTAAATTCTCCTGTCTGGTTCTGAATTTCTCTATGATTCATTTTAACAGGATTTTCTAAAGCTTTTATCTTGGCACTTAAATTGACCAACCTTTTTAATGCTAAAATAAAAAATTATCAAGCAAATAATATACATAATATTCATGTTACATACATCCCACCAACATTAATTATCCTCTCATTTATTTGTTCCATTTTCAGACTGCCTAATGTGTTATCAAACAGAGACAAAAATTTCTTCTGTGGTAAAAATGTTTCCCATTTTTTTTAATGTGAGAAAAAATTATCTTTTAACTAATTTGACTTACCAAGTTTGTCTTCTACATAGAACAGTAGAAGTCCAAGAGAATTTCAAATCAGCTACCTAGTGTGGTGGCAGTCCTAGATAGGAATCCAGAGAGAGAGAGAGGGAGAGAGGGAGAGGCCACCACCTACCAGGAGAAAGAAAGCCAAAAATACTCTGGCCACGTGCTCTGGTCTGAGATGTGTAAATGGCCTGAGCCAGGGACCCTGTAAGCCCACAAGTGGTTTCTTAATGAATTCTTGCCATGTGGGTGCCAATTGTAGATGAATTTCTAAATGGTCTTATTAAATATAAAACATGGTGCCAAATATAGTGGTGAAAGCCTTAGGGAAAGATCAGGGAAATAGGGAGAGCTACAGCTAACCTTACCTCACCAACTTGGCTGCTTCCAAATCGAGTTACTTCCTGTCTACCCACGTCTATATGCCTTGCTGTTCTGCCATCTGATTTGCTCTCTCCACCCAGCTACATCACTTCCACTTCCTGGCCAGCTCTGTCACTTCATGTCTGTACAGGCCTCCAGAATGCTATGGTTGGTACTGGAATTAAAGGCGTGTGTCAACATGCTTGGCTCTGTTCCCTAGTGTGGCCTTGAACACACAGAGATCCTGCCTGCTAAGTGACAGGATTAAGGGCGTGTGCTACCACTGTTTGACTTCTTTGTTTACTTAAAATGGCTTATAGAGCTGTTCAGTTTCTATCTTTGTAAACTTCCTGTTGTTTCTGTTGTTGTAGATATCCAGCTTTAATCTGTAATGGTCTGATAGGATACAGACAGTTATTTCAATTTTCCTGTATCTATTGAGACTTGCTTTGTGTCTGAGTATGTGGTCAGTTTTGAAGAAAGTTCTATTAGGTGGGCAGAAGAAGGTATATTCTTTTGTGTATGGGTGAAATGTTCTGTAAGTATTTGTTAGGTCCATTTTGTCTGTAATATCTGTTAGCTTTCACATTTCTCTGTTTGTTTTTTTGAGTGATATATCCATTTCTTCTATCATATCTTCAATGCCTGAGAGTCTCTCTTCCATTTCTTGTATTATATTAGTCAAGCTTGCCTCTGTAGTTCTTGATTGAATTGTTAAAATTTTCAATTCCAGATTTCCCTCAGTTTGGGTTTTCTCTGTTGATTCTATTTCCACTTTTAGGTCTTGAATGATTTTATTAATTTCCTTTCAATGTTTGTTGTGTTTTCATAGAGTTCTTAAAGGGATTCATCATTTCTGAATTAAGGACTTCTATCATCTCCAACAGGTGGTTTTAAAGTCATTTTCTTATGATTCAACTATGTTGGAATATTTAGGGCCTGCTGTGGTATGGTTGCTGGGCTCTATCAATATGCTGGACATATTGCTGTGGCTGTTATTAATTTTGTCTTTATGCTGGTGTCTAAGCATCTGAGATTGGGATTATTATAGGCCTAGGTCCTAGTTTATGGTTTTGTCTTTGTTGACCGACTGTTTTGGTCCCTGTGTTCTGTTTCCTCTGTAGATATTAGGAGAGTGTGATGGCAGTGTATTGCCTAGTAGTAGATTTTCTGCAGACCTTATAGGTGTGGTTACTGGGGGTTTCAGGTAAAATGTGTTTCTGAAGATGGGATATAGAGCTGACATTTAGGAATTGGGAGAGGCTTGGTTTCTGAAGGGCTTCACAGGGAGGAGGAGAGCAGAGGATCTGTTTAGCCAAGATCTGCTTATTTCATCTCCTTGGTATGGGGGTAGACAGTGAAGAGTTGTCACCCCAGATGGCCTTCTATGGCACTGGGGATGAGACTGGGGGACTGGACCTGGAGGGAAAGGAGAGAGGAAGATCTACAGTCAGCTTCCCTGCTTCCCTGGAAGGAGTGGTCTATGGGTTGTGTGGGGGGGGGCTATCTTTTGGAGTTAGGCCTGGAACAAAGCAACATGTGGGACAGGGAGGTTAGGAGGGGAAGGTCTGTGAGATTTGCAGGAGATGTGGGCAGAGGGAGAAGGAAGGCTGTGGCAGGTGATCTGTTGTAGAGATAGGGATGAGACTGGGGGATTGTGTTTAGAAGAGAGGAGGGAGTAGCCTCAGCTATCTTATCTGTTTCTCTAGCCTGTTCAGCTGGTGTGTTTGTAGGGAACACCTGCTATTGTTGGAAGCTGCAATAATGGGATAAGTGGTGGGGAAGGACAGTTGGAGGAGAAGATCTTTGTGATCCTTTGAGGATGGGGTCAGGCATGAAAGAAAAACTGCAGCAGGTATTCTGCTGTAGGTCTGAGGATGAGACTGGAGGGATTTGGACTAGAGGGGCAGAAGGAGAGGTGAAAATATAGTCAGCCTATGTGCTTCCATGGCAGGAATGGTCTTTGTCCATAGGATGTACCTGCTAGAATTGGGGCTGGGAAAAAGCAAGGAGTTGAATGAGGGAGGTTAGGAGGGGAAGATGTGTGGGATACACAGGAAATGAGGTCAGGGGGCAGGGAAGGCTGTAGCAGGTGTTCTGTTGCAGAGCTGTGATGACACTGAAGGATTGTGTCTAGAGGAACAGAAGTCAATTTTTAAAGATTTAAACCTAAGGCTTTTTACTTAAGATTTGGGATCTTTAAAATTTAGGGCAATTTTAATTTTGAGCTTAAGACAACTTTCCTGCTAAGTAGCAGGATATTAAGAAGTGCCTCAGAAATAACCACAGAAAATCTTGAAGGAGAAAATAATTGGGTTTTTCCATGCAAGTATGAGAAAGTTCACATTCAGCTGATACCATAAATGAACCAAAAACGCAGTACAGAGCTACACCAATAAAACCAGTTTGGTGCTAGAGTATGAAACAGACAAGTAAATAAATGCAATAGAGTAGATGAGCCAGATATAAATACACACAGCTGTACCCACCTGACTTTCTAAAAGGGTGCAAAAGAAAAGTACATTGAAGAAAACAGCATCATCAACAAATGATGGTGGAAATCCTTCACTGGCAGAAAAATGAAACTGGATGCTTATATTTCACCCTGAGCAGAACTCAACCCCAAACAGACCAAAGATCTCAGCCTAAGGCCTGGTAATCTGAAACTTCTAGAAGAAGAAATAGAATGTACACTTCAACCTAGCAGTACAGGGAAGGCCTTTTTAGATAGGACTGTGCAGCATAGGAACTAAGACCAACTACTTACAAACAGGATTTTATTAGAGTACAGTTTCTGTGCAGCAAAAGACAGCATCACTTGAGTGAAGATGCAGCCCACACAGTGGGAAGTAATGCTTGCTGTCTGTACAACCAACAGAGGACTAGTGTCTTTATCAAAGCATTAAAGTTCTTCCTTTAATGGAGGAAGAACTTTCTGGAATGCTTTAGTTCTTATTACATTTGACAGGCAATCTGATGTAACAGATTCTCAGGCTGTACCAACAATAATTTTAGATGAAAACTTCAAAATAATCTAATCCTGTTGATTTTACTTTTGGTTTAACTGCTTACAGCCTCCAAGGGAGTTTGAGAAGCATTCAATTTATATTTGCATTTCTTGACTATTATATTATCCAGAAAAATATTTTTTAAAAACTTTCTTTATTCCAACTTACTCTTATTTTCCTTCTTAAGTCCATCACAAGCCTTTTTATACTGTTATTTTTATTTTTTGTCTAAAATATAAATTTAAAAAATGAAATTTTAGGAATCATAAATACAAATTAATGTGGGTGGTGTTTGGGCTTTCAGTGCCTGAAAGGAGAAAAACTCTACTTTTGACATAAAGGACAAGATATAATTCCTTATTTTGGTAATACTGTGAGGGCATGACCTGATGGATGTTAAATGTGACCAGGAATCAGCAGGAAAACACTCCTACTGTCTAAGTAACAGAGAACTCACTGCACCAATGCTTTGCAGTAGTTTTCTACCAGCAACAGCTGGGGCTGTCCCTGGCTTTCAGGCCCTTCCTGTGTGAGCTCTCTAGAGACAGAGGTTTCAGCAGGTGGGTATCACTGTCATGTTTCAATAATAATGGGTTTGTTTGTTTGTTTGTTTGTTT
>CABHPR010119145.1:0-32432 GCA_902168415.1 Peromyscus melanophrys
TACAGTGACAGCGGTGCTGCATATTATACATATATAGTGAAAGGTTCTTAAACCCTGCTCTTTAATTTCTTTGCTGTCTTGAAGAGTCTCACAAAATCTCTTCAGTCTTGAGAATAAATTGTTGTTGTAATAGTGGTAGTGCTGTAGCCGGGCTGTTTTTTACCCAAAAGGAGACCAGGACGAGCTCTTTATGAATTTGAAGTTTTTATTGAGCCACACAGCCCCGGCCGAAGGCGCGCAATCTCGTCACTACCTGTCTAGAGAGGCGGCCCCGACCGGGCAAAGACGGGTTTATACAGGGAAAAACAGGTGCGGCGGTACTTCCGTTGACGCGGTGACTGTTGGCAAGCATGACAGGATATGAACTTTTAACAAAAATGGGGCAAAGGTGTATTGCCATGGCTTCTCGGCTTGATTGGGGAGCAGAAAGCCTTGGGGTTTCAGAAGCAGAGCAATGCAGGTTCGTAATGGTTCCCCTAAGTAGCGTGTATGCCCGAGGGTCAGGCTGACCTTAACTTTAACCGGAGGTCCGATCAGGGATTAGTGAACATGTTCTTTTCATTTCATTAGCGGTGGGTTTTCCTGAGCTGGAGCACCTCCTGCATGCTGAGCAAACACTCTGCCACTGAACTATGCTGATTTTTTCATATATTTTAAAGTTTTTATTAAACTTTTTTAATAAAAGTTTGTGTTTTGCCTGCTTGTGTGCAAGTCCACCGCGAACACGCAGTGCCCGCGGCCATAAGAGGGAGTCGAATCCCATGGAATGGTAGTTATAGTTGGGAGCCGCTCTGTAGGTGACAGTAACCCAAGTCCTCTAGAGATCCAGCCTGGAAATATGCTGATTTTAAAAGAATCATCAAGCAAGCAAACAAACCATCTAAAAAGTGAAAGGAACAGTTTGTGTAAAAGTTAAAAAGTAAAGCAAAAGTTAGTTTTGGCTTTGGAAAAAGCCTTTATAAAGTGGTATTTCCTAAAGGGTTGTTTGGGGGGAAATGTGATGCATTTCGGGGATTACAGTAATTGAAACAGTGCAAGGGTGAATTTTCTTGAGCACCGAGTGTTAATGAATTTTAACAAGCATTTTGAAGGAGTGTTTAGTTATGTGTATATCGATTGATATCTATGTATTGTTGTATTTCTCTGTGTTCAAAATATCTCATCTAATGCTCTTTTCCAAATACTTTCCCTATACTGCATTTAATGCTCACGGTAAGTTTCAGAGGTAAAGTTTCCCCACTTTCTCTGTTTTTACAGAGGAAGCTGAGCCAGATGTGGTGGCATTCACCTTTAATCTCAGCACTGAGGAGGCAGAAGCATGTGGATCTCTGAGTTAGAGATCAACCTGGTCTACATACAGAGTTACAGGATAGTTAGGGGTCTAAAGAGAGACAGAGACAGAGAGAGAGAGAGACAGAGAGATAGACGGGTGTAACTATTAAATCTAGTAGAGAAAAGATTTGTATAGAAGGTGAGCAATTGTTATTCACTAGGAAACAAATCTATGCCCTGCCATCTCTCATGCCCAGTAAATCAGCTATGTCCTGAAAGAAACCAGGTTTTCTAAACCTGGCTAAGGGTCTGATTAAGCCAAAACATTTGCAGGAGAGAAAATTGTTGTATCTGGGGCTTCTTGCATCTGAAAATTCCCCTGCATTCCACCCTTCCAGGCAGAGCGGTCAGCTTTCATCTCAGGGAGGCTGAAAAGGTAGCTGGAAGCAGAATCAGTAGATCCAAGGACCGTGGATACAAATCTCAGAGACTGGTCTTCAATACAGCCTCTGTGAACTGGTTTCTTCTGGATGTTCTGTCTCCTGCATTTTAGTTTTGTCTCTCTTAGTAAATAGCAGCCTGACCCCAGGCAGGCAGATTTCGTCTCTGGTAAGAAAAGATTTCCAAGCTGTGACCATAAGGCTTTTCCTAGGACACACATGCTGACTCTTTTTCTCATGAATCTACCACAGGTACGGAAGTGACTGTAGGAACCTTCTATTCTGAGACTGGAGAACACAATATCACCTTCATGTACCCTACTGTGGCAGTGACATTTACTTGTTGATGTCACAGACACCTAAATATCTCCCATTCCAGCCATGATTTACAAACATCCCTGAGGCTGCCAGGGATTTTCTCTCCACTCTAATGATGTTCCAGGTCATCGCTCCCACTCATCAAGGGGCTTCCTCATTTTCGTAGAAATATGCAAGCCCTGAGTCTAGTCCACTTAGTTCTAATACTAGTACCTAGCTCTGAGGTTCACAGCCTTGAGGATTAGCCAAATGAAAAAGCAAAAAATAAAACATTCATTATCGATGGGATTTATAGAGAAAGAAACCAGACCTGTTAACATCCTGTTCAGGTGCCAGAATACCTTTTTTTTCCTACCCTGTTCTGTCATGTCCTGTGCCTTCCAATCCATCTGTGTTTATCTTTCCATAGCCCTGTATACCTCTTTACCATGTATTAAATGCCACACTGCCTTCTCAATCTCTGCTCATATGTGTCTCTCTGACTAGCTTATGTGCCTTTGCTAACAGGGACTGGGATCTTAATTGGATTTGTTTTTAGCAGAGTGCTAGGTACATCCTAGGGGCTGTCTGTGGCATGGAGAGATGGATGAATTTAATTCAATGACTAGTTAAAAAAATCTATCAAAGCCTACACTTTATAGCATTAAGACTACTTATTTAGGTACGGTATGTTGACACAACAGTTGTATCTTTTATTTATAGGAATGGATTATTTGTCCCTCAGCCATTTTGTGCTAAATGCCTCTAAATTTAATTGTCTTTATGCTTGGACAGTTAGAAAACTCTTAGATAGAAGAAATGTCTGGCTTCTTTTATTATTCAGTGTTCAAACCACTGTTACGGTCCATCTACTCATGACCGTGACTTTCTAGAATGACACAGCAGCCATTTGGGAAGCTGACTGTCTAGTTTCTCCATTTAAAATCTCATTATGAGGCCGGGTTAATCTCATTATGGTTAGCTGGTGTAAAAGCATTTGCCACACAAGCATAAGGACCCGAGTTCAAATCCCACATAAAGCCAGACCACGATCTCAAACAAGGTAGAAGGTGAGGCCAACACCAGAGGCTGTCCTCAGGTCTCCATGCTCACATCGCGGCATGCTTGTGCCCACATAGACAACCATGCCTGTGTTCTCTCTCTCTCTCTCTCTCTCTCTCTCTCTCTCTCTCTCTCTCTCTCTCTCTCTCTCTCTCTCTCGTGCACACACACACACACTCATTTAAAATAATTTATCATCGAGAATAATAATAAAAGATCATTATCTTCCACTCCCCTCTTCTCTTTCAAATCGTTCTTTAGTGTAAGAGACTTAGAAACCATCACTTCATCTTTTTTTTTTTTTTTTCGAGACAGGGTTTCTCTGTGTAGCTTTGTGCCTCTCCTGGAGCTCACTTGGTAGCCCAGGCTGGCCTCGAACTCACAGAGATCCGCCTGGCTCTGCCTCCCGAGTGCTGGGATTAAAGGCCTGCGCCACCAACGCCTGGCTCCATCACTTCATCTTCAAAAGTTAAAAAACTGAACAAGCAGGGCTAGAGAGTTGGCTCTATGATTAAAAACATTCGCTCTTGCAGAGGACCTGGAATCAGTTCCCAGTACCCATATGGTGGCTCGCAGCCATCCATGATTCAAGTTCCATGGGATCTGGTACCCTCTTCTAACCTTCAAGGGTGCCAGGCATGCCGTGCATGCAGGCAAAAACAGTCAGACATGTAAAGTAAATAAATCTAAAAAAGAATAAAGTAAAACATTGTTTGTAGGGAATGGGGAGACAGCCCAGTTGGTAGAGTGGGTGCCATGCAAGCATGTTAATCTGAGTTTGAGCCCCAGAACCCACATAAAAAATCCAGGTGCAGTGGCACAGGCTTACAATCTTATCACCAGGGAGACAGAAACGTGTAAACACCAGGACTTGCTTGTGGCTTAGGCAACTTGGCAAGCTCTGAGCTGATGAAAGACCCTATCTCAAAAACAAAAACAAAAACCCAAGGTGGATTGCTCCTGAGAAACAACACAACTGGCCTCTGACCTTGATACACGTGAACATGCATGTAACATTACACACAACCACATACACACAGTACCCACATGAACACACACCCACAGACACATATATACAAAACAACTACCAATAACAACAACAACAAAATAAAACAATTCACAGCTCTCTGTGAGCATAATTAGGAAGCTATCACTTGGGGTGGCTATTGACCCTCGATCCGTTTTGCTTATGTATCTGACATTCTCTGGGTGGTTTCTGTACATATCTAACATTGTCTGGGTGGTTTCTGTACACAGAGATTGGACAGAGAGATGGAAAGAATGTGAGGCCCAGAGGACGGGAAGAAGAGCTGGGAAAAACCTCTTGGGGACATGACATGGCCATTGTATCCATGAGCTCGCTGCAGCTGTAATTGCCTGCACAAGATCAAACATTCCAACAGGTAACACTCATTGGACTCAGTGGGTTAGTGACCAAAAAAGGAGAGGACATTATGTGGGGAGGGGTGTGTGTTGAAGATGTCTTGGAGAAATTGTCAAAGAATAAATAAAAGATATTCTTTTTCTAAAAAAAAAAAAAAAAAAAAGGAAGAATGATTTGGAATCACTGTTGGTATGTAAATAATTATTGGTTCTTCTTTATAAACATGTATCCTAAATCTTTTTATAAACATGTATCCTAAAACTTTGCTATAACCCATTATTGGTGCCAGTTTTGCACTGACGATGATGATTCTTTGCAGTTTATGTATATGTGTGTATGTGTGTATATGTGTCCATATGTGCACATGTGGAAGCATGCATGCATACTTCTGAGGCCAGAGGTTGACACTGGATGTCTTTTCAGTCACTCTTCCCCTACTTTTCCAGGGAATTTTTGTTGGTAGTTTCATCATGATTTTTCAGGGGCCTGAGGTAGGAACCATCATATACTAAGGGTTCTCCAGAGTAAGAGAATTATAGGATGAATATATTACATATAATATATTCATATATATATTACATATATATGAATATATATTACATATATACATATATTCATATATAACATATATATATATATATATATATATATATATATATATATATGAATGAATGACTTAAGCTGTGGTCCAGCTAATCCAACAATGGCTGGCTGTGAATGGAAAGTCCAAGAATCCAGTAGTTTAGTTGCTCAGTCCATGAGGCTGGATGTCTCAGCTGGTCTTCAGGTTATGCTGGAGTCCTGAAGAAGTAGGCTCTAATGCCAGTGAAGGAATGGATTTGCTAGAAAGGTGAGAGCAAACAGAGAAAGAACATAAGCTTCCTTTTTCCATGTCCATATATAGGTTCCCAGCAGAAGGCATGGCCCAGTTTTGATCTGGATAAAAGATCTGGACTAAAGGTTGTCTTCCCACCTCAAAGATCCGGATTAGAAGTAGATCTTCCCACTTCAAATTAAGCAGAAATCCCTCACAGATGTGTCCTCTATTTTTGTGTTTTAATTAATTCCAGATGTAGTCAAGTTGACAACCAAGAATAGACATCACAAGTCAGCCCCTTGTTAACTTAACACACAATCATATCTCCTTATGTCGTGATTAATTTCCAAGAAAACAATAGCCAGGTAGTAAGAGTTCCTAAATATAATATAACTATCCCACAAACAATTGCAAATGCATTACACATTTACCAGGCCATAATTACACCTAACATGAAATAACTATCCCTTGCATTAACTACATAACTACAAATGCATTATAAATTTAGAATAGATGACAATGATCCTTGAGGGACATTCTTTTTGTATCTCAAACTTAAACTATGATAACCATGGATATTCTCTTAATTGATATTACATCTCAGATAAAGAGACTGAGGAAAGAAAACACAAATATCTGTACTGTCGGAGAATTCCCATTGGGCTACACCTAGCATAGCTCCAGAGTGCTAGCAAGTAGCCTTAATCCATCTTCTATTTCTCTGTTACCTTTTGTTTCTCTTGTTACCCTCTATGTGAATCTTGTCTGAGAGTCTCCCAAAGATGCAAAGGCCTATGCAAAAACTTGATTCAGGAAACCTGGAAAACCATGGTACCCAATGAATCGAGGAATTTGCACTTGGCATTGTATTTTTTGGGAGCTTCTTTCAGGTTGTTTTGAGCATAGGGAAATCAACTGGCTAAAGTGTAAATACTGAGGAAAATAAAAATGCCCTGGGTGAAAGGAAAGTGCTTCAGTCCTTAGAGGCTGGATCCCCCTGTAGCTGTGAAAGGCTAGATTCATTCTTAAGGTGCCTCTGAGTCTTCATTCAACGGATCTGCCTGAACGCACACACCCACACCGTGACAAAGTAAACACATTCGTAACAAAATATGACAGGAAAACTCATGCCAATTCTAATCCTCTTTTCTGCAACTGGTCACATACCATTCTGTATTTCCCCCACCCTCAGCAAGAACCTCAGCAGGGCTTGGCTCTTTTCCTGGAGGAGTGACTCATGCCTTCTTTCCTGATGGGTCTGTGTCCCCTGTAACCCTGTCTGGATGAGACTGTTGTAGTTGCCCACAGACAACTTGTCAATTTAATCACAGGGCGTGGTACCACCCAAGAGACACCCTAAAGTGTCTCCTGCACTCCATACATAATCCTTCTTACCTCCATTGTGAATAGGCAATCCAATTTCCCCGTGGTACTCTGGATCAATCACCCCGCCTAACACTGTTACTCATTTCTTAGCCTGTTGGTTTAAGGGCAGTAGAAGACCAAAGTGACCAGGGGGAAGTCTGAGCTTCCAGTTCAATGGGATACTTGTTGTGGCTCCTGACAGGAACACTCCCCACTCTGGAGCCAAAACTTCCAAACCAGCAGAACTTAAGGTTGTGGGAACAGGAAGAAAAAACTTTTTTAGTGGGTCACTAGGGGTGATAATGAGTGGAACTATTCCCCTTTCTACTCCTTGCTTCCTGGACCCATGGACCCTGGCTATGGGAGAAACCATGCCATACATTAGATGCTGATTCAAATCATATACTGCCTTCTGGAGACCCCTGCCCCAGCCCTCCAGGCAGCTGTCACCTAATTGGCATTGTAACTGTGTCTCCAAAAGGCCATCCATCTTTCTATCAGCTGCTCCAGACTGGTGGGGGACATGGTAAGAGCAGTGGATTCCATGGTCATGGACCCACTGTCACACTCCTCTGCCTGTGAAGGGAGTTCCTCGGTCAGAAGCAATACTGTGTGGAACACTGTATCAGTGGAGAAGACATTCTGTAAGTCCATGACGGTAGTCTTGGCAGAAGCAATCCATTCAGTAAAGACAAATCTGCAATCAGAATAAGAATAGTAAGGAAAAGTATTGTCCTTTCCATGGAGGAAGTGGTCCAGTGTAGTCAATCTGCCACCACATCACTGGCTGGTCACCCCTGGAAATGGTGTCATATCGGGAGCCCTGGTGGGCTCTGCTCTTGTCAGATCTGGCACTCAGCAGCAGCTGTAGCCAGATCAGCCTTGGTAGGTGGAAGTCCATGTTGTTGAGCCCATGCAGAACCCCCATCTCTGCCACCATGGCCACTTTGTTCATGGGCCCATTGGGCAATGACGGGAATGGTTGGGGAGAGAGGCTGACTGTCCACAAATGTGTCATCCTGTCTACTTAATTACTGAAGTCTTCCTTAGCTGAAATCATCTTTTGATGAGCATTCACATGGGACACAGTATCTTCACATCTGTCACCCATTTTGGAGAGATCTATCCACATATCTTTTCCCCAGATGTCTTTCTCTCCAATTTCCAGTCATGCTCTTTCCAGTCCCTGACCATCCAGCCAATCCATTGGCTACAGCCCATGAGTCAGTGAACAATTGCATCTGGCCATTTCTCCTTCCAAACACAATGTCTAACCATTCTGTTTGTACTGCCCACTGCTAAAAATTTCCCTTTATTGGTGTCTTTCAGGGTTGTCCCAGAAATGAGTTGTAATGTTGTAACTGTCCACGTCTGGGTGGTGCCTGAATAACATGCAAAAGCATCAGTAAACCAGGCCCTAGTCTGCTCTTCCTCCGTCAACTGATCATTGGACACACCCCATGAGGTTATAGGTGCATGCTTGGCAGCAGACAGCATTGTAATGTAGAAACCATAGGCATTTGGGCAACTTCTCCATGTAACTTGCTTGTGCCTTCAGGACCTGCCTAGGCCCGATCACATATATACCACTTCCATTTGATAATAGATTGCTGCTGTGCATGTCCTATCTTAGGACTTGGTGGGTCAGATAACAGCCAGCTCATGATGGTCAGCTCATGGTAATTTGGTGGCCTATGGTCAAACATTCAGTTTCTATAAGGCCCAATAATAGGCCAAGAGCTGTCTTTTAAAGGGAGAATAATTGTCTGCAGATAATGGTAGAGCCTTGCTCCAAAATCCCAAAGGTCAATTCTGTGATTTACCTATAGAGACTGCCAAAGGCTCCAAACAGCATCCCTATCTGCCACTGACACCTCAAATACCATCAGATCTGCTGGATCATATGGTCCAAGTGGTAGAGCAGCCTGCACAGCAGCCTGGACCTATTGAAGAGCTCTGTCCTGTTCCAGGCCCCACACAAGGCTAGCAGCTTTCCAAGTCACTTAGTATATGGGCCAGAGTAACACACCCAAGTGAGGAGTGTGCTGTTTCCAGAATCCAAATAGGCCAACTAAACATTGTGCTTCTTTCTTGGTGGTGGGAGGGATTAGGTGCAATAACTTATACTTCACCTTAGAAGGAATTTCTCTGCATGCCCGGAACCACTGGACTCCTAAGAATTTCACTGAGGTAGAGACTCTTGTGTAGCATGAATCCTAATTGGTCTTAATAATTAAAACCCAGAGCCAGATATCAGGGTAAATGCTGAAAGACCAGAGAGACAAAAGAGCAAGCCACAGCCACCTCTTACCTCACCAACTCCTCAGTCTGAAAGGGGCTGAGTTCCTGTCTTCTCCTGCCTTATATTCCTCTCTTTGCCCAGCTATATCACTTCCTGTCTCCACCTCCCTATTGCTGGAATTAAAGGCATGAGATCCCAAATGCTGGAATCAAAGTTGTGTGCCACCACTGCCTGGCATTTATGACTGGCTTTGCCCTCTGATCTTCAGGCAAGCTTTGTTAGAGCACAAACAAAATACCACCACATTCCCCCCTTTCTGTCTAAAATTAAAAAAGGTTATAACTAATATAAGAAAAACTATATATAATAAGTAAAATAACCATATACAATATATGCAGGCAATAATTACATTAACAATGTCCAGTCCATTAACATATATATATATATAAAACCTATGTTATTAAAACATCTTAAATGCCATATTCTGTAGATCTCTGAAGTGTTTGAAGACCACCTGTCTACCTAAAACATATCTGTTTGACATTGAAAACATACCTAACATGACCACAGGTTTAATTGCAATAGGTGACTAACTACTAACCTGCATTTCTTTATTATCCTAAATAGTTTGTAATAATAACTTTCAAGGACTAGCAATTTGCATTACATTTTAAATGAGATGTATAGGTACAATACCTTGAAAAAGATTAGAAATGTATGTACAGTATGTTCTAACAAAAATAATCTCAACTTCGTATCAATATACAAAGATCCATATCAATGTAAAATATTTAAAACAAGTAGTTGCTTTTTTTTTTTTTGGTTTTTCGAGACAGGGTTTCTCTGTGTAGCTTTGCGCCTTTCCTGGAACTCGCTTGGGAGACCAGGCTGGCCTCGAACTCACAGAGATCCGCCTGCCTCTGCCTCCTGAGTGCTGGGATTAAAGGTGTGCGCCACCACCGCCCAGCAAGTAGTTGCTTTTTAAAAGTAGATTCAATAATCTACCCTTTGTAGCTAGAGTTTTCCTGGTCCTGCCTGGCCCACGGTCAGGACAAATCTCTCTCACCCACCAGTCCCGCAGCTGCTCAGACTCAACCAAGTAAACACACAGAGACTTATATTGCTTAAAAACTGTATGGCCGTGGCAGGCTTCTTGCTAACTGTTTTTATATCTTAAATCAACCCATTTGTATTAATCTATAAGTTGCCACGTGGCTCGTGGCTTACCAGTATCTTAACATCTTCTCATGATGGTGACTGGCAGTGTCTCTCTGCCTCAGCCTTCCACTTTCCAGAATTCTTTTCTCTCTTTGTCCCGCCTATACTTCCTGCCTGACTACTGGCCAATCAGTGTTTTATTTATTAACCAATCAGAGCAACACATTTAACATACAGAACATCCCACAGCAACCCTTTTATCCTATTATAGCTATATCCCCCTTTTCTTTTTTCTTTTTTTCAAAACAAGAACCCTGAATCTAATCTCCTTTGTTCAGCTTTTTTTAACCATTATCAAAAACAACTTGTAACCAACCCTCCTAAACAATGACTAATATCCATAATCCACTGAATGGTCAAAAACTACCCACACTAACTCTTGGGAATGTGGGCATCATGTTCTTAAATTTACTTCCTGCTGTCTAGGGGTTAAGGTATCTTTAAGGGAATCCTGAAAAGAGAAAATTTTGCTTAATTGCTAAGTCCTGAGAGAGGTAGCTGTATCATTTGTTTTTCAGTCTCTGCATAATGGGAAAGTGCAGGGCTTGTCTCAAGTCCTTGTTCAAGTAGTCTGTGAGGCTGGATCATCTTAGTTGGCCACCTTGAAATGTCCTGAGCAGTTTGTAGTCCAAAGCCAATCTTTGGGTGATATTTGTCAGCTTAGTGGCATTATCATAGTCCATTGTGGAGCCCCATCAATCTTTTGGAGACTTCAAAGGTCACTGTTAGTCATGGTCATGGTTCATTGCAGAAAATGTAAACATTTTAAATGTCATATGCAGCAGATATCAAAGAGGTTAAATGATCAATATTTGTTATGTACATCTAGAGTACAAAAGCATAATTCCTAGTTACCTAATAGAGACTCAAATCTGAAATCATATACAGGAAGCTTTTTTCTAGAATTAGTTAGTACTCTATATAACCATTAACATCATGACAATTATTATAATATATATTAATATCATGACAAATATATATATATATATCTCTTATAAATTTTGGGATAATATTTGTACCTTAAGAAAAGTGTTAAAGAGTCAAAATAAAACCAAAAAATCATGAGATTAGTAGCAATAGAGTAGTCCCTAAATTTGGTTTTCTTCTGTTCCATATCAGCTGGCTCTTCTGACAGAAGACAGAAATATTGGATTTTCCTTTTTAACAAGCATGCTTGGGTTTAGAGAAGGAGAGAGCCACACTCCAACTCCAAAGCCAGCTTTAATTTTTAACTGGACTGGGACTAAAAAAAGACCATTTGCATTATATGTCTGTAGAGAACAGCAGAAATGAACATTTAGGAAGATGTATGAAATTTTATCCTGTTGGAGATGTGATATACCAATAGGCCAATTTACTCTTTTTCTTGGGCCATTTTTTTCTGGATGATTTGTCCTTTTTCTTCACATGTTTCATTTGTCCAGAGGTCTTCAGATTCCTTAGCTGTGTGCCTTCGTTCTCCTGAAAAGACAAAAACAAAACCCTTCTCAACCCTAATTTTGGGGGGGTTCCCAAAGATATAACTTTTGGCAAGTTATATCTGATCAAATGAGAAGCATTTGTTAGTCTTAAAGTTAGTTTGGATTGAATGGCCATGCTGTTTGATGAACTATCACCTCTTCTAATTAAGAGGTCTCTCTTGTCCAAATAGAATATTTATCAATTTTGGTGGTATCCATAGCTTTTCTTCTCCTGTGGAAACAAAAGAAAACCTCTTCCCCAACATAACACATATCCTGGTTTCCATTCTGAGGTCAGCACATCTTTAAAGCATACAGGCTGATTTAATTCAGCAGTTTTTTTCTACTGTCAAATGTCTCTCTGCAGCTGTCGTTCCTTTCTCATTAGCACTGAGAAAATTCAAAGTTAATAAAGCATTATGCAGTCTATCTCCAGGGGTCTTTATTACCCCTTTCTGTTTATTAAGCATATCCTTTAGAGTTCAATTTGATCTATGACTGCTTACCCGGTAGCATTGTGTGGCATACCTGTAATATGCTTCATATTGTAATAGCAAAAAACTGTTTCATTTTACTAGAGACATATACTGGAGCATTGTCAGTTTTAATTTGTACAGGTATTCCCATGACGGCCATGACTTCTAGCAAATGTGTGATTACAGAATCAGCTTTTTCAGAACTCAAAGCAGTTGCCCATTGAAATACTGAATAGATATCCAGTGGTATGATGTACATATTTTAATTTTCCAAATTCTACCAAATGAAACACATCCATCTGCCAGATTTCATTCCTTTGAGTATCTGGGTTACTTCCTGCAGGTAGTGGAGTTTGGTTGTATAAATAGTAAGTAGGACATTTCCTTATAATTTCCTTGGCTTGTTGCCAAGTGATGGAAAAATCCTTTTTCAAACCCTTGTAATTGACATGGTGTTTTTTGTGAAACTCTGAGGCCTCCAGCATATTTCCTATCAATAGTTGATCAATTTCATCATTACCTTCTGCTAGAGTGCCTGGCAGACCCATACAGGATCAGATGTGTACAATATATAAGGGGTGATTCCTATTCCTGATTATTTCTTGTAACTGAATAAGTAACAAAGTTAATTATGACTCATCAGGAATAAATTCAGCAGTTTCAATGTGTAAAACAACTCTTTCAGCATACTGAGAGTCAGTAGCTACGTTAAGAGGTTCTGTAAATCCATTAATACCATCAGAATAGCATATAATTCAGAATTATAAGGGCTTTGAGCCATTTTACTTAAATTTTCTGATTTATAACCTGCCTTTCCTGATTTGTTTGCATCAGTATATAATGTAGGGGTTCCAGATATTGTTGTTCCTCGTACAGTATGAGGAAGAATTCAATCAGTTCTCCTTATAAATTGAATACTCTTGCTTTGGGGATATTTGTTGTTAATCTCTCCCAAAAATTATTGCAAGCTCTTTGCTAAGGTTCACTTTCTGTTCATAATTTGTCAATTTCATCATTGGTAAAAGGTACTACAATTTCTGCTGGGTCTATTCCTGCTAATTGACAAAGTCTCAATTTTCCTTTAGAATCAACTCAGAGACATTTTCCATGTAACTTTTTAATTTTTTACTCTGTTTATGTGGTAAAAAGATCCATTCTAAGACAATATTTTCCATCTGCATTAATATTCCTGTAGGGTAATGTGTAGAGGGTAAAATAATGGGAATGTAATCAAGCTCTGAATCCAAATGATCCACACGTGCATCCTGTAATTTCTTTTCCACCAAAGCCAATTCTCTCTCAGCTTCAGCTGATAGTTCTCTTGGACTATTTAAGTCCTTGTCATGATTTAAGGTTTTAAACAAATTACTCGCCGGGCGTTGGTGGCGCACGCCTTTAATCCCAGCACTCGGGAGGCAGAGGCAGGCGGATCTCTGTGACTTCGAGGCCAGCCTGGGCTACCAAGTGAGCTCCAGGAAAGGCGCAAAGCTACACAGAGAAACCCTGTCTCGAAAAAGCAAAAACAAAAACAAAAACAAACAAAAAAAAAGAGTCCACAATTGATCACTCCTAATTTGCACCTTTTGGGGTCTAATTTTTTTGTAGACCTACTTTATATCCTAAATAATTAATAGAATCTCTGCTTTGTATTTTTTGGGAGCAATTTGTAATTCCCAACAAGGCAAAATTTTCTTTACTTCTTCAAACATTCTTTCTAAAGTATCTACATTTGAGCCAGCTAGTAAGATGTCATCCATGTAACAGTAAACAGTAGATTGAGGAAATTGCTTACGTATCATTTCAACAGCTATCATATAAAATATTGGCACAGGGTGGGGCTATTTAACATTCCCTATGGGAGAGCCTTCCATTGATATTTCTTCACAGGCACCGTGAAGGCAATTTTTTCTCTGTCTTTTTCTTGTAAAGGTATAGTGAAGAAACAGTCTTTTAAATCAATAACTGTAAGAGGCCATCCTTTGTGTTACAGAGAAGGCAAATGAATTCTAGACTGTAAAGAGTCCATTGGCTGAATCACCTTATTAACAACTCTTAGATCTGTTACCATTCTCCATTTTCCAGATTTCTTTTTAATAACAAATACAGGAGAATTCCAAGGGCTGGTTGATTCTTCAATATGCTGAGCATTTAGCTGCTCCTACACCAGCTGTTCTAAGGCGTGTGTTAAAGGCCATTGCTCAACCCATATAGGTTTGTTTGTTGACCATTTTAAAGGTAGGGCTGTTGGTGCCTTTGAAAGATCAGTAGCTGTTGTGCCCTGTTCTTGTACAACCTGAATTGTTGGTGACTGTTTTTTATAATACCTTCTAATATTTTTTTCCAGAAACATATGTTAATTTATGGTTTGTTTCTGAGATTGGAGGAATGTTAATCTGGGTATTTCATTGCTGTAACAAATCACATCCCCATAAATTCATTGTGATGTTAACCACATATGGCTTTAATTTTCCACTCTGTCTTTCTGGCCCTATACATTTGACCCATCTCATGCTCTGTTTTACCTGAGATAACGTTCCAATCCCTAATAGCTGAACATTTACCTCCTAAAGAGGCCAATTTGGACACTAAAATTCTGGTGCAATGATTGTTACATTCACACCTGTGCTTACAAGACCTTCAATGTCTATGTCATTTATTCATATTTTTAATTTTGGTCTTTGTTCATTTATAGAAGTTTGTCAAAATATTCGCTTTATGGCTTCTCCTAAATTCTTTGTTCTTTCTTCTATAGCTGTTCTATCATTCAGAGCAGTATGGTTTCTCACAATAGGCATTAGGTTCTTTAATTGCTCTGGGAAGGAGTTTCCTTCAAGATGACAGGAAATGACTCAACCAAATTTGACATGGGGGCCTGAGAGAGGCCCCCCAAGGTGTTTCCCAATGGCAAAGGGTTACCCTGTCTGTCCCTTATTGATCTACATTCATTAGTCCAATGCCTGTCTTTGCCACACCTTCTGTATAATCTAGAAGGGAGGGACATTCTGTTGGGATTATTCTTAGCATAATTCTAGGAATGCCCTTTTTACAATCCATTTTTAGGTGACCTTGCTTACTGCAATTGAAACCCCTGATATTTCAATTTTTCCTTCAAACCTCTGGAAATCACCTCTCCTATCCAAGCATCATCATAGTTACAAAATTCAGTATTGACTGTATCTCAGATCCATTCCTCTAAGGGTGCTGATCTTGCCTTTAATGGCTTAATTACCTTTTTGTAGATGTAATTCTAAATGGTCTTATTAAATAAGAAACACAAAGCCAAATACAGAGTTAAAAGCCCAAGAGGTCAGAGCACTAGCGAATAGCCTTTAGCTTACCAGTCACTGCCGTCCTTCCCCTGAGAGAGAGACCTTCTCCTGTGTGACCTGTCTTTTTATTACCTTTCTGTTCTACCTTCTCATTGGCTCTAAACCCAACCACTTGATTTCCTCGTCACTTCCTGTCTATACAGACCTCCAGATCTCTGTGGTTCATACTGGGATTAAAGGTTCTGATCATGCTTGGCTGTGTCCTTGAACACACAGAGACTCTACCTGCCCCACCACTGCCGGACTTCTGCTAAATGGCTTGCTTTTAGCTCTGATCCCCAGGCAACTTTATTTGTTAACATACAAATAAAATCACATTTCAGCACAAATAAAATATCACCATACCCTTTTGCATTATGCATTAGCATTTTCAAAAGCTAGAGATTCAATTATTATTTGTCTAGCTTCAGAATCTGGTATCATTCTATTTACTGGTGAAGTCAATTTTTGTAAGATATCAGTGAAAGTTTCTTTTGGGTCCCGTATAACTTTAGTAAATGACTCAGTTTTTTTTCCTACTTCTTCAATTCTGTCCCAAGGCTGCTGCATGGCATAAAGTCAGGGTGAGGTCATTATATAGTGATTGCCTTTCTACATTAGCATAATCTCCTCCTCCAAGAAGTTAGTCTTGGGAGATTTCCATACCTCTAACCTTACGTTATTATTCAATGGTCTTAGCCTCATCCTTCCACCAGGTCCTCCTTGTAATTGAGACTTCTGTAACCAAGTCTCTCCAGTCTTAAGGGATAATTCTGTTACAAGTTACCATGAGTTCAACATCTGCTTCACAAAGGGTGAATGCATGCCATATGAGACTATTGCTTCCTTGAATCTCCTAAAATCTAACATTTGCACAGGAGTCCATTCAGCTCTTATACAGCCTTGGGGATATCTGTCATTTGGCAGTTCCTGTAAGGCTACTGGATAAATTAAGGTTGACTTCTATCCTTAGTCCTTCTGCTGCTATTCTCATGTCAATGCTTACAGAAAAAAAAAATCAAAATGAAAACAATGAATTTAAAAACTAACATTTCTTAATATGAAAAGGAAAAAAATCCCGGGCAAATTATCTTAAAATATGCTAAGAGCATAATTAATGCAAGAAATCCACAAAAGTCTGCTTAGGGGGTATCAGGCATTTATTAAGATATTAAATAGGGAAGTACATTCAAGAGTACAGAACCAAGTAAACAGATGACGTTGTCCTCTATTCTGTACGGGAACGAGTGTACCTGGCTATCTGGTGTCCCATCATGCCAAGAAGAGAGTGTGATCCCTCCCTCTTTCCTTTTAAGAGGTCACATACCCAGGCAAGAGGTCACATACGCAGGCAGGCAAGAAGCACTGCCTCTATCGGGCAGGTAGCCCAAGGTCATCGGCTGAGTGATTACCTACTACAAATAACGATAAAAATGACCAAGCATTACAGTTCAAAAATAACAGTGACCTAAACAACAATAATCTGTTACATTTTTTAAAAGAAAACATAAAAGAGTAGAATAAAAATCTTATAGAAAAATTCTGTTTTAGATAATATTCTTGTTTTTTTCTTTTTCCAAGCTAAGAAATGACCCTTAGCAAAGATGCCAGTCTCTCCACCTTATTTTCTGAGATGCCTTTCTCACCAAAACCAGAGCTCACCTATTCAGCAGCAAGCCCCAGGAACCCTCTAGGCTCTGCCTTCCTTGGCACTAGACTGTAGACATGTACCAACTCTGGTGATTATTTTTTTTAGTTTGATTTGAGACAGGGTTTACCTATGTAGACCAGGCTGGCCTCAGACTCACAGAGATCCACCTGCCTCTGCCTCCTGAGTGCTGGGATTAAAGGCGTGAGCTCAGCCGGGCGTTGGTGGTGCACGCTTTTAATCCCAGCACTCAGGAGGCAGAGCCAGGCGGATCTCTGTGAGTTCCAGGCCAGCCTGGGCTACCAAGTGAGCTCCAGGAGAGGCGCAAAGCTACACAGAGAAACCCTGTCTCGAAAAACAAAACAAAACAAACAAACAAACAAAAAAAGGCGTGAGCTCCTACACCCAGCTCATCTCTGGCTTTTGAGAGTGGGTTCTGGAGGGTTGAATTTAGACAGACTCTCGTGGTTGCTCAGCAAACGCTTCACCAGCTGAGCCACATTCCCAACCTTCTTTTCCTGTCACTTGTTGTCTATATATTATACACTTTCTTTTCCTTACCTTTTGAGCCGCTCCAGTAGCATTGACAGGATCGGTCTAAGCGGGCATTATTGCACAGCTCCTGATTTTAGTGGGGAAGAATCTAGTATTTCACCATATTCTCATGTTAGTTAAAGATATTTTTCCTTCTCATTGTTGCACCCTCTCCATTGACCTGGGTGCTATTTAGAAATGTGCCATTCAATCTCCAAGTGTGTGTGAGGTTTCCTCCTACCTCCCTTCTGTAGTTATACTTTAAATACACTGTGATCTTAGAGTACACATTTTGTCATTTTTCTTCTTTACATTTCGTTAGTGTACATGTTATGGCACAAAAAGTAGTCTTTCTTGGTGAGTGCTCCATGTGTGCTTGACAATAATCCACATTCGGCTTTGAAGTATTCTGGAGATGTCATTTGGGTCCAGCTGGATTATTTGATCTGGTTGTGGAGGTCCTCTGTGTCCTAACTTTCTTCCAGCTGGACCTGTTCATTCTGGATAGGTGGCTGTTGAAGTCTCCAACAATACCCCAGCACTGGGTTCGTCTGGTCTTTGCAGGCCTATCAGATTTTACCTCACATATTTTACTACTCTTTTCTTCGGTGTATATACATTAAGAATCGTAATATCTTCTTTGAAAACTGACATTTCTATCGTTATAGAAAGCTCCTCTCTATCCTGAATAGTTTCGTCTAATCTAAAATCTTCTTTGTGTGAAACTTGATTCAGCTGTTTCAGTTTCCTGGAGTGGCTACTGTTGATACGTCACATCAGTGCACAGTGTTGGTACTTACAGGGTATCTAGCCAATCTCTTTTAGTCTCTAATCGGTTTTGTTTGTTTGTCTGAGACACTCTGTAGTGGAATCCTTTTTTTTTTTTAACCCAGTCTGGTAGTCTCTGTTTCTTATAAGGTATATTTAGGGAATTGGTGTGTAAAATGATTGTTGATATCGTCAAGTCTTTGTTATATCCTGCGTATTTCATTTAGCCTTTATTGCTTCCGACTTCTCCTTTTCTGGCCTTTGTGTATTTTTTTCCCACGTGGGAGGTTTTTTGAGGGGAGGGGAGAGAAGGGGCAGAGACCGGTCCCTGGGGACGAAAGCGAAGGAAGAGAAAGAGAAAGAGATGGGAGGTGTACAAGGAACCGTAGCGAATGCGCACAGGGGGCGCTCTTAGTGGCTGCAGCTGAGGATGTATCCTGTCAGGACCCTAAGGGCAGGCCAGTACAGATGCCAAATGCTAATATTCCCACCTTTTGTTTTTATAAAAAGATGAGGAGTTAGAAAGGAGTAGCAGGTGAGGTGGGGATAAGGGCACCATGTTCTCAAGACTATTTCCTGTTGATCTGGGGGGCATCAATCATCTTTGGGGGACCTGAAAAGCTAGGGTACTGGCCATGTCCTGGGGTGGCTGGCTGTTTCACTTCACTGTCCAGGCTCTGTGGAACCACCCAGCACCGCTTGGACCTGGCAAGATGCTGCTCGAGGTGGATCCAAGTCAACTCCCTGGAGCTCACAAGAACTCAATCATTGGTGTTGGATGGAGAGTCCCAGCAATCCTTTACATGGGAAAGTAGGGCTGTCACGAGCAGACCAGGTTCCAGGGTCCCGGCTTGTCTCAGACTGCCGGGAAAGCCCATCCGAGTCACAGCACCAAATGTTGTATTTTAAAAATGGTGGGAAGGAGTCACACCATACAACAGGGGAGGTTTATTAAGGGGAGGGGAGAGAAGGGGGAGAGAGATCGGTCGCTGGGGATGAGAGCGAAGGAAGAGAAAGAGAGCCCTTTGTGGTTTTAATTGAATATTTTATGTAAAACTATTTTTAAAGATGTATTCATTTTTACTTATGTGGATGTGTACCACATGCCAGAGGAGGCGAGAGGGCATCAGATCTGTTGGAACTAGAGTTACAGACATTTGTGACCCACTATGTAAGTGCCAGAAATTGAACCCAGATGCTCTGGAAGAGCAGCAAGTGCTTTTAACAGCTGAGCTATCTCTCTAGACACCCCCTCTTTTTTTTTTTTTTTTTTTTACTGTTTAAGTAGTTGCCCTTGAGTTTATGGTATTCATTTCTACTTATTCTAGTCATCTTTTAAATAATACTGTGTCTTCATGATAATAGAAGTAATTTAATTTGGTGTGTGGATTTCTTAATGTGAATATAGATCTGAGATGGAAAATTAGCAAAGATAAATAAATAAAATAACAAAAATGTGAGTCCATCAGAATAACTCAACTCTCAAAACTACATATGTACCTAATAACAAGCTTCAACGTCTCGAATCAGAAATGCACAGAATTAGAGAGGAACAGGCAGCTCCCCCGTCATGGCTAGACATTTGACATGGCTTGTTGAGTGACTGATAGAGTGACTAGTCAAGCAAAAGAGGATGATAAAGCCATAGCTGATCTAAAAAAACAACCAGGCTGGGCAGTGGTGGCGCACGCCTTTAATCCCAGCACTCAGGAGGCAGAGCCAGGTGGATCTCTGTGAGTTCGAGGCCAGCCTGGTCTACAGAGCAAGATCCAGGATAGGCACCAAAACTACACAGACAAACCCTGTCTCGAAAAACCAAAACAAACAAACAAACAAAAAACAAACAAAAAACCAAAACAAACAAACAAAAAACCAACCTCCAGACCTAGAACACCCTATCCATATAGATAGAAAAGACTTACACTCTCTTGCCATGCAAACAGATAGGCTGACTGCAGATCTTCACCTCTCCCTCTGCTCCTCCAGATCCAATTCCCCAGTCTCATCCCCAGCTCTGCAGCAAAACATCTGCTGCAACCTCCTTTTCCCCCGACCCCCTGCTGCACCCATCTCCAGTGTATCACAAGACCTTCTCCATCCAAACTCCCCACACACATCTGTTGCTTTATTCCAGCCCCCACTTCTAAGCAGGCACTCCCTGGGAACCCACAGGCCACTCTGGATGGGGAAGCAGGTAGACTAACCACAGATCTTCACCTCTCCCTCTATTCCTCCAAATCCAGTCCCCAAATCTCATCCCCAGCTCAATAGCAGACACTCTGCTGTGGCCTCTTCTCATTCTCTATCCTAATTTCCAGGGAACTAAGCAGATCCTGGTGGAACTTTCTGCTCTCCTCCTTCCTGTGACCCCCTTCACCCTCCCCCAGACCATCCCCATTCCTATGTGTCAGCTCCCAATACCCAGAAACATTTTTACCTGGATCCTTTAGTAGCCACACCTATCAGGATGCCTAAAGAATGTCCTAACAGGGAACACACCCACCATACTCCCCTAAAAACCATAGAGGAAACAGAAACAAACAAACAAACAAACCCACCCAACCAAGACAAGACCAGACAACAGCACCTAGAATTACAATGTTCCCAATTCCAGATATCTAGACACCAGCATAAAAACACAATCAATAACAGCCAGGACAATATGTCTCCACTAGAGCCCAGAACCCTACTACAGCAGGCCTCAAGTATTCCAACATGGCTGAAGCACAAGAAAAAAGACCTTAAAATAGTCTTTATGAATATTATAGAGGTTCCTAAAGACAGAATGAATAAACCCTTTAAAGAAATCTATGGAAAGACAAACACACAGTGGAAGGAAATGATAAAACAGTTCAAGAGCTAAAAGTGGAAATAGACTCAATAAAGAAAATCCAAACTGAGGAAACTCTGGAAATGACAAATTTAGGAACTTGAACAGGAACTATAGAGGCAAGCCTCACCAACAGAATACAAGACATGGATGAGAGAATTTCAGGTATTGAAGACACGATAGAAATGGATATATTGGTCAAAGAAAATGCTGAATCTGAAAAAAAAACTCCTGGAACAAAATATCCACTAAATCTGGTCACTATGAAAAGACCAAATCTAAGAATAATAGAAATATAGGAAAGAAAAGAATACCAGGTCAAAGGTGAAGAAAATATTTTCAACAAAATCATAAAGGAAAATTTCCTAACCTAAAGGAGATGTCTATCAAGGTACAAGAAATACACAGAACACCAAATAGACTGAACCAGAAAAGAAAGTTCCTTACTGAACAAAGAATATTAAAAGCTACAAGGGAAATAGACCAAGTAACATATGAAGGCAGAACTTTTAAAATTACACCTGACTTCTCAGTGGCGACTCTAAAAGCCAGAAGGGCCTGGACAAATGTGCCACAGACTCTAAGAGACCACAGATGCCAGCCCAGATTATTGTACTCGGCAAATTTTTCAATCATCTTAGATGGAGAAAATAAGATATCCCATGATAAAACCAAATTTAAGCACTATCTATCTACAAATCCAGTCCTACAGAAGGTTCTAGAAGGAAAACTCCAACCTAAAGAGGTAAGCCACACCCAAGAAAACACAAGGAATAAATAACCCCAGACCAGCAAAATAAAGAAAGGGGAAGTACACGGAAAGAACAAAATAACAAGAATCAACAGTCACTGATCACTGATATCTCCCAATATCAATGGTTTCAATTCCCCAATAGAAAGACACAAACTAACAGAATAGATGCAAGAACAGGATTCATCCTGCTGCTGCATCCAAGAAACACACCTCAACATCAAAAATAGACATTATCTCAGGGTAACAAATTGGAAAAAGATTTTCCAAGCAAATGGACCTAAGAAGCAAGCTGATGTAGCCATTTTAATATCTGACAAAATAAACTTTAAACCAAAACTAATCAGAAGAGATAGGGAAGCATACTCAACAAAGGAAAAATCAACTAAGAGGACATGGTCATTCTTAACATCTATACATCAAACACAAGGGCATTCAAGTTCATAAAAGAAACAGTTCTACAGCTTAAATCACATAATGATCTTCACACAGTGATAGTGGGAGATTTCAATACCCCACTTTTTCCAATAGACAGGTCATCCAGACAAAAACTAAACAGAGAAATGCTGGAGCTAACTGGCATTATAAACTAAATGAACATAAAATATTTACAGAACATTTTGCCAGAACATGAAAGAATATACCTTCTTCTCAGCCCCTCACAGAACTTTCTCCAAAATTGACCACATACACAGACACAAATCAAGTCTCAACAGGTAGAAGACAATTGAAATAACACCCTGCATCCTATCTGACCACCATGGGTTAAAACTGGTTATCAACAACAACAGAAAACTTACAAATTTATGTAAATTGTATAGCTCTCTACTGAGTGAAAAATGGGTGGAGTCAGAAATTAAGAAAGAAATTAAAGACTTTCTAGAATTGAATGAACATACCCAAACTAGTGGGACACAATGGAGGCCATTCTAAGAGGCAAAGTCACATTACTAAGTGCCTACATAAAAGAATTGGAGAGATCTTATACTAGCAACTTAACAGCACACCTGAAAGCTCTAGAGTAAAAAGAAGAAACCACACCCAAAAGGAGCAAATGGCAAGAAATAATTAAATTCAGATCTGAAATCAATACAATAGAAACAACAAAACAATATAAAGAATCAATGAAACAAAGAGAAAATCAATAAGACAGACAAACCTGTATCCAAATTAACTAGAAGACTGAGAGAGAATATCCAAATTAACAAAATTAGAATTAAAAGGGGGACATGAGAATAGATATTAAGGAAATCCAGAGAATCATAACAGCGTACTTTAAAAATCTGTACGCCAACAAATTGGAAAATCTAAAAGAAATGGATAATTTTCTCAATACATGCCACTTAATAGTTAAATCAAGATCAGATAAGCAATTTTAGTGAAATAGAATCAGTCATTAAAAGTTTCCCACCCACTACCACTCCCCAAAATCCAAGGGTCAGACAGTTTTAGTGCAGAATTCCATCAGACTTTTAAAGAAGAGTTAATGCCAATACTCTTCAAATCATGTCACAAAATAGAAACAGAAGGGACATTGCCCAGTTCATTTTACAAGGCCACAATCACCTTGATTCCCAAACCACGTAAAGACCCAACAAATAAAGAGAACTACAGACTAATTTACCTTATGAATATATATGCAAAAATACTAAATAAAACACTTACAAACTGAATCCAAGAACACATCAAAAACATTATCCACCATGATAAAGTATGCTTCATCCCAGAGATGCAAGGATAGTTCAACACATAAATCAAGAAATGTAATCCACCATATAAACAAACGGAAAGACAAAAACCACCTGGTCATCTCATTAGATGCAGAAAAGGCCTTTGACAAAATCCCTTCATGATAAAAGTCCTGGAGACACAGGGATACAAGTGACACTCCTCAGCTTTTAAGCAGTTCAACTGAGACCTTCAGAGGTGAGGACTCAGGAGCTTTCAGTGTGAGGAAACAGAATCAGCTGAAGAGTTTGTGAGGCCTCACTAACCAATCAGGCCCTCCAGGCTACCTACCAGTCAGAAGTGGTGCAGGGTCCTTCCAGCAGCCGGCTTCAGGCTTGACTTTGAAGAGGAGCAGGAGCCTGTGGTTTTGTGTGCTGTACTGTGAGTGCTGCTGCAGGGAGCTGAGCAGAGAGCATGGACAAGCTGGGAAACCACAACGTGGATACGGTTGGGAAGACCATAATATTGAAGAACATTGTCAAATTTGTAGAAGACGTAAAAGAGCAAAACAGGAACCCTGTGAAAGTGGCATGGATACAGGTGTCAGACGTGGCAGCTGAGGCAGAAGGCTAGGAATTCACACCCTTTCCCTGCAGCATGAAGCAGAAAGTGTAAACTGGAAATGCTGTGCAGATGTAAATTCTCAGGCCAGCCCCCAGCAGAGCAGTGTTTCCTACACCTTCCCAAATGATATCACAGACTGAGAATGATTGATTTCTCTGACTTCAAGTATATGTAGCATGAGTCTTAACGAGTTCTTATTAATAAAATCAAACCTCAGCCAGGTATTGGGGTGAACACTGGAAGGTCAGAGAGACAGATCAAGCCACAGCTACCTCACCTCGCCGGATCCTCAGCTGATCTTGTTTCCTCAGACTGGAGGCCTCTGAGTCCTCATCCAGAATGAATCTCAGCTGAACTGCTGTTAGAAGCCTGAATGCTTAACCAGGCCAAATGCTTCTCCAGGCCAAATGCCTACCCAGGCCAAATGCCTCTAGTTTCTGGTCCTCACGCCTTATATACCTTTCTGCTTTCTACCACCACTCCCTGGGATTAAAGGCGTGGGTCACCACACCTGGCTATTTCCAATGTGGCCTTGAACTCACAGAGATCCAGAGGGATTTCTGTCTCTGGAATGCTAGGATTAAAGGCGTATGCTACCACTGCCTAACCTCTGTTTAATATTGTGGCTGTTCTGTCTCTGACCCCAGATAAGTTTATTAAGGTACACAATATTTTGGGGAACACAATACCACCACAAGTATACATGCTTGCTTTCTGTTACATGAACTAATTCATGATGAAGAAAAACTCTGTAACCCTTTAGATGCCCTGACACCAGAGTTACAGGAATTACAATAGAAAAACATTCATGATTGAAAATTAGTTTAAAGATTTTTTTTATTTTAGTCATACAATGTCTGTGTGTCTTTGTGTGGGTATGTGTATGTGCATTCTGGTTTCAAGAAGGTTAGACCCTTCAAGCTTTTTGTAGCAAGAATTACTGGAAGTCATCAAAAACCAGACCTTGGTCCAGGGAATGAACTTGTATTAAAGGCTTGGCCATGTCTCTATCCCTGTCAATATTTTAAAGGCTTTTTTTTTTTATCATCTTGATATCAGGAAATAGGGAGGAACTCATACAAAACAAAAATCACATTCATGTAAACAATTTGGTTAAGACATCACAATTGTTTTCAGTTTCAAGGAAAAAAGACTTACTTGAAGTCTTTTTCATTGTAGCCTTGAAGTAAGTAAATTATTAAAAAATTAACAAAGTTCACTAAAGACTGTGGCTTCTATTTTGCAACATTTGAGATAGATATTGAAGAGTACTATATGTGTGGCAAATCCAATTAGTGAAGTTTATTTTGTGATCCTTATATTCCCTTTGTGGCTTTTGTTCATCTTCTTTTGTGCTTTCACTTATTGAAAGGTATTTATCTGCTTCAGTGTATAGAATGGGATGGCCGTCATCTAGTGGTCCACTTTTATTTAAGTCTCAGGCAGTATGTAATCATGCTTTTCAAGTAAGGGTGTCTGTGAAAGGGTACTGGATTTTTGTTCCTGGTTTTATTTTTCATATTTTCTCACAAATTCCCTTGAAATGTTGTTTGCTATCCAGCCTGGCTTGAATGTCAGTAATTAGTCATGGATGTGTATGAATTCATGATCTTCTTGTGTCTTCTCCTTAGTACAAGTCTAAGAGTAGATGATGTACTTTCAACAATTGTTATTTTGTCAAAACCTTTTAACGATGTTAATGTTAAAATACTTAATCGAGAATATGAAACATTAAACACTTCATGTATGTATCCAAAGAAATATTTTCATCTATCTGGAAGAAATGTAATAATTTAAGTTAATCAGTAATCAACTGAATATTTTTCAATATAACTTGATGTACTATGTATATGTAATTATTTGAAGTTCCATGCATCTTCATGTCCTCACCAGTTATCCATTTGGCATAATATCTTGAAGTATTGCCTTCCAAGGGAATTATAGAAATGCCAGATAATGTAATGGCAATGGGATTTACTTTAAAAATTTTTCTATTGTGTGGTGTGTGTAATGTGACTATGGGTTTTTGGGCCACGACAGAAATGTGGAGAATAGAAGACCACTTTGTGGAGTGTACTTTTGTCCAACTTCATATGATGATCAAGAAGAGTTTACAGCCTTGCACAAGACAGACATTTCCAACCGAGCTGTCTCATTGATGCTCAAATAAGATTAGTTGAAAGATTAAATCTGTAAAATATTGTGTTTTCAAAATGTAAGCATATTTTCATTGAAAGATAATGGAAAATAGGAGAAATTGAATAATAAATCCTATTTGTAAATGAAAAAAAAAACCCAAGTGACATACCTCAACATAATACATAATACAGGTAATTTACAGCAAGCCCATAGCTGTAAACTTGTAAACCACACCACCAACATCAACTTAAATGGACAAAAACTCAAAACAATTCCACTAAAATGAGGAACAAGACAAGGTTGTCTACTCTCTCCACACCTATTTAATATATTTCTTGAAGTTTTAGTTAGAGCAATAAGACAACTGAAGGAGATCAAATGGATACAAATTGGAAAGGAAGAAGTGAAAGTATCCTTATCTGAAGATGATGATAATGTATATAAGAGTCCCTTAAAATTCCAGGAAACTCCTACAGCTGATAAACAATTTCAGCAAAACAGCTAGATACAAAATTACTTCACAAAAACCAGTAGCCCTCCTATATACAAATGACAAATGGACTGAGAAAGAAATCAGGGAGACAACACCTTTCACAGTAGCCTACAATTATAGAAAATATCTTGGGGTATCTCTAATCAAGTAGGTAAAAGATTTGTACAAATAAAAACTTCAAGTCGCTGAAAAAATAAATTGAAGAAAATATCAGAAGATGGAAAGATCTCCCATGCTCATGGATCAGTAGGATAACATAGTAAAAATGGCCATCCTACCAAAAGCAGTCTACAGATCCAACACAATCCCTATCAAAATTCCAACACAATTCTTCACAGATTTTGAAAGGACAATTTTCAGCTTCCTATGGAAACACACACACACACACACACACACACACACACACACACACACACACAAAAAAAAAAAAACCAAAAACCAAAAAAAAAACAGGATAGCTAAAATGTTCCTAAATAATAAAAGAACTGAAGGAGGTATCACCATCCCTGATTTCAAGTTGAACAACAAAGATCGAGTGATAAAAACAGCATGCTATTGGCATAAAAACAGACACATTGATCAATGGAATCAAATTGAAGACCCAGACATAAACCTACATGCCTATGGACACCTGGCTTTTGATAGAGAAGCCAGAAACACACATTGGGAAAAAAAAGACAGGATCTTCAATAAATGTGCTGGTCAAACTGGATGGCTGCAGGTAGAAAAATCCAAATAGACCCATACTTATCACCCTGCACAAAACTAAAAATGAATCCAAAAACCTCAACATAAAACCAGATAAACTGAACCTGATACAAGATAAAGTGGGGAAGAGCCTTCAACTCATGGGCACAGGAAAAGACTTTCTGAACAGAATACCATTAGCACAGGCACTAAGATCAACAATTAGTAAACAGGATCTCATGGAACTGAGAAGCTTCTACATAGCAAAGGACACTGTCATTTGGACAAAGAAGCAGCCTACAGAATGGGAAAAAGAGTTTTTCCAACTATATATCCAATATAGGGGGCAATATCCAAAAATATATAAAAACCAAAAAAATAGATATCAAGAAAACAAATAATCCAATTTAAAAATGAGGTACAGATATGAACAGAGAGTTCTCAGTAAAGGAAACTCAAATGGCTACAAAACACTTAAAGAAATATTCGACATCCTTAGCCATCAGGAAAATGCAAATCAAAACTACTTTGAGATTTCATCTAACACCTGTCAGAATGGCTGCAATTAATAAAACAAGTGGCAGCTTATGCTAGTGAGGATGTGGAGTAAGGGGAACACTCCTCCATTGCTGGTGGGAGTAAGCCTGTATAGCCTCTGTAGAAATCAGTGTGGTGGTTCCTCAGGAAAATGAGAATCAATCTACCTCAAGAGCCAGATAGATACACTATTCTTGGGCATATACCCAAGGATGCTTCCTCCTACCACAAAGGCACATTGCTGCTCTATTCATAATAGCCAGAAATTAGAAACAACCTAGATGTCTTTCAACAGAAGAATGGATAAAGAAAATATGTTACATTTACTCAATGGAGTATTACTCAGCTGTTAAAAATGGCATCATGAAATTTGCAGGTATATGGATGGAACTAGAAAAAAATCATTCTGAGAGAGGTAACCCAAACCCACAAAGAGAAATATGGTATGTATTCATTTATATGTGGATATTAGCTGTTAAGTCAATATAACCAAGCTACAATCCATAGAACCACAGAGATTAGGTATGGAGTAAGGGAGCAGAGACTACAGATTGTGTTAGAAAAAACAAATAGAAGAGATAGTTACAGATGGATGGGGAGGGCTGGAATTGGGGGATCAAGTGAGGAAGGGGAGGGGAAAGGGAGATGAAGGGGGGAATACAGGGAGAGACAGCTAAAATTAAGGTCCATTTGAGGGATAGTGTGAAAACCCTATACATCAGACACTTTCTAAAATATATACATATATGAAGGCAATTCAAATGAAATTGCCTAAAAATGGGGGAGGCAGAGTTCCAACTGGCCATTTCTTGTCATCAAGTGAAGCGTCTAGGATTGGGTTACATCTAATTGAAATGTTGACCAAAGGGATCCCATGGGAGTCCCCAAACAACCCAGGCTGTTGCCAAGACTATAGATTGCTCTCCACAAACAGACATCAAGGTCCTATTGCTGAAGACCATACCTACATAACTCATTGAACATGGAGAAGTCCAGCTGGTGCCTACACAGAGCCTTCACCACTACATGCTAGGGTCTTTTGTACAGGAAGGTACTCTGCATGCTACCAAAGGAGAACACCAACACTAACCCAGCCACAAACCCTTTCATTTACCATGGAGTCCTGCCTGCAGCGTATGCTAGGACAATGGCACAAAGCTTGTGGGAATATCCGATTTGACTCAAGGCCCACACCACAAGATGGAACCCATATCTGACACTGCTTGGGTGACCAAAAACCAGGGACTAGATAGCCTAGATAACCTAGGGTAAAACCAAATACTACTGTTACAAAACAAACAAACAAACAAACAAACAAAAAGTAACAAAATTACTCTTAATGACATTCTGTTATACTCATAGATCAGTGTTTTGCTCAGCCATATTTTATCATCAGAAAAGCTTCCTCCTGTAGCAGTTGGGAACAAATACAGAGACCCACAGCCAGACATTACACAGAGAGTGAGAAACCGCAGAACACTCAATCCTGAATGGGAAGTCCCCATCAAATCCCTCCCCTCAGGACTTAATGAACCCCTGGGAAGATGAGGTGGAAACAATGTAAGAGCCAGAGGGGATGGAGGACACTAAGAAAACAAGGCTCTCTGAATCACCGTGATCAAAGCTCATGTGCACTCAGAGACCAAGGCAGCATGAACGGGGCCTGTACCAGGTCCTCTGTATATATATTATGGCTTCCAGTTTAGTGTTTTCTATGGGACTCCTGAGTGTATGAATGAGTGGGTCTCTGATTCTTGTGCTTTTTTTCCTTCTCTTCATTTGTCTTGTCTAACTTCGATGTGATAATTTTGTTTTATCTTATTATATTTCATTTTGTTGTATTTTATTATTATTATTACTTAGAAGCCTGTTTTTTTTCTAATGAGAGTCAGAAAGGAAGTTGATCCAGATGTGAGGGGATGTGGAGAGTAATAAGGAGGAATAGAGGGCTGAGAAACTGTAATCAGGATATGCTGTGGGATGTCCTTCTGTACGCTGTGAATGTGCATTGCTTTTATTGGTTGATAATAAGGCAGTTTTGGCCAATGGAGAGGCAAGATAAGGTTAGGCAGTACAATCAAACTGAGGATGGAGATGAAGAAGGGTGGAGCAAGTGAGAGACACTAGCCAGCCACCAAGCAAACAGGATGTATAGAAAATGAGGTAGCAAGCCATGAGCCACATAGCTAAACAGAGTTTTGAATTATGGGTTAATTTAAGTGTAAGAATTAGTTAGTAACAAGCCTGAGCTAATGGCCAAGCTTTTATAAATAATATTAAGCCTCTGAGGGGTTATTCAGGAACTTGTGTGCAAGAGAGAACCATCCAGTTACAAGGATATATTATTGAGGGGGAAAAGTCTATAAAATATTTTTTCTTTTCAATAAAGAGAAAAAATAGAAAAAAGAAAGAAAAGATACATTTATAATTTATACAATACTCTTATCAATATGGCTCAGAGAAGAAACTATGTGGAAATTAGAAAACACTTCAACTGAATGATAGCAATGGTAAGCAAGCAGAGCAGGGCTTCATTCAAACATAAGTGCTTGCAATAGTAAAGGAAAATCTCAAGAGCCTATGTGGTGGTGCACAGCTGTAATCCTAGTGCTTGGAAGACTGAGACAGAAAGAGTTTCAGGTTCCAAATCAGACTGGGCTACATAGCAAGGTCTTGCTGTAGAGGAAGAAGAGGAAGGGGGAGTATTAATGATCAAGGTTTTGACTTAAAAGCTGAACAAAATGGAGCAGAATGAATAGAAGAAAAATAATAATGAGGAGAATAGTTATAAAATACAAAAGCCAATAACACTAATATAAATAGCATATTTACTGAAAAGAGTAAGAAAAGGGTTGGAGAGAAGGTCCAGCTGTTAAGAATACTGGCTGCTCTTCTGGAGGACCTGGGTTCGAGTCCCAGCACCCACATGGCAACTCACAACCATCTGCAACTCCAGTTCCAGAAGATCAGACACCTTCTTCTGACCTCCTCAAGCACTGCATACATATGATACATAGTCATATGCAGTCAAAACACCCGTACACATAAAATTAAAGTTTTTTAAAAATTAAAAAGAAAAGAGTAAGACAATTTAGTAGCCCTTAGCAAAGTTCATTTAAAAAGAGAGAAAAAACAAAAATTATAAAAATCAGAATTTTAGGAACTGGATATCCCTATTATGACCAGTATTCAAGAGATTTACAAGCTGCTTTAATACTGTGATGTTAGAGCCCAGCTAAGGGAGACAAATACCTTGAAAATGTTCACTTGCTAAAACAGAAGGGAGCTGGGGAGATGGCTCAGCGGTTAAGAGCACTGGCTGCTCTTCCAGAGGACCATGGTTCAATTCCCAGCACCCACATGGCAGCTCACAACTGTTTATAACTCCAGTTCCAGGGAATTTGGCACCCTCACACAGACATACAAACAGGCAAAACATAGATGCATATAAAATAAAAATAAATGCCATCTTTTAAAAAGTGTTCTTTAATTAAAAAGTAACATAAGGAATAGAAAATATGGTGGTGGTTAGCTGTTAAGAGCACTTGCTGTTCTTGCAGAGGACCCAGGCATGCTCCTCAACACCCACAAGGCAGCTCACAATTGCTCTCCAGTTCTAGGAAATCTAATGCCCTCTTAGGTGTCCAAGTGTGCCAGGTATGCCTGCAATTCACTTACATATATGGAGGCATTCACACATACATATGAAATAAAATAATCTTATTTTCAAAAGAAAAGGATGCTACTGCTGAATGCTGTCAATCATTTAAGAAAGAAATATTAGTCCCTTGCCGTGGGCGACCACAGAGAGAGAAGCAGCACTCTAGCCGCCTGCTGCCCCAACCTGGGAGGAAGATGCTAATAATTAAAGTGAAGATGTTGACTGGAAAGGAGATTGACATTGACATTGAACCCACAGACAAGGTGGAGCGAATCAAGGAGCATGTGGAAGAGAAAGAGGGGATCCCCCTACAACTGCAGTGGCTCATCTACAGTGGCAAACAGATGAATGACGAGAAGACAGCCGCCGATTACAAGATTCTAGGCAGGTCGGTCCTCCACCTGGTCTTGGCTCTCAGAGGAGGAGGTGCTCTTGGGCAGTGATGACCCTCCTTGCCCTGTTGCTCCTAATGAAGCATCACATGTCTTCTCACTCTCTGGGACACCAGAACTACTGCCCCCTCCCTTGGATGCCCGGTCTTGTGTGTCTACTGGTGGGAGAATGTGAGGACCCCAGGGGGCAGTGTTCCTGGCTCAAATGGCCATTGCTGGCTATTGGGTTTTAGTCTGCAGTCCCGTGTGCTTCCCTCTCTTACGGCTGTGTCCTTGGTTGTCAATAAAAGATTTCCTTGCCTCCTGAAAAAGAAAGAAAGAAAGAAAGAAAGAAAGAAAGAAAGAAAGAAAGAAAGAAA
>CABHPR010119145.1:36418-53983 GCA_902168415.1 Peromyscus melanophrys
GTCCTGTCCTGAGACTATGCGCCCTGAGGCGGTGCTCCCAATAAAGGTAGGAAAGGGATTAATCGGGACGTCACTGAGCTCCTCCCTGGAATGGGTGTTGCCCAGAACTCCAGAAAAGTTTCTTCCCGCTTCGCGCGTGACCAGAAGAAGCGCCGCCAAGCAACGGGGTGGAAATCCAGAGAGGAAACAGCTCTTCTTCGCGGTTTTTGAGAAGTTGCGGGATCGGGAATCAGTGCAACCCTAACTCGATGAAGTCTCGGGGACGCAGCGTGCCCACAGCCTCAGCGGCCTGGGCAGGTGACACCCCAGATCCCGGGCCACTCCCGGGCCTCAGACCTTGGCTTAGGGTCACCAAGACCCTCTTCATACTACACGTTGTCCTTCTGTTCCTGGTGAGTATCGCCCAGTGAGAAGGCGGTGCCCGGTGGGAGCGCGGTGCCCGGTGAGAAGGCGGTGCCCGGTCCGGCGCAGGAAGCTGGGCGCAGGGTGCCGTCCAGGCCTGGAGCGCACGTGCTTGGCGCTGGGGAAAAGGTCTGACGGTGTGGGGGGGACACCACTGTGGAGCGGGAAGAACTCGACGGTGAAGGGTGGAAGGTTCGATGGTGGGGTGGGGGTGGGGAACCCGAAGGGGCAGGGTAGGTTGGAGAAGTGGGCGGAAGATTCGACTGGGGAGGATGTGACGAGGCGCAGCTCCGGTGAGGGGACGGTGGGTGACAGGACCCAGAGGTGGAGGGAGGGAGGTTCTGACGTTGGGTGGAAGGGACGGGGCAGGGGAGAAGGACCAAGGTGGGACTCCGAGGGGCGAGGAGGAAGGACCCATCTAGCCCAGCAAAACCCACCAGGACACCATGCCTGGGGCGAGATGGGGCAGGGAAAGCCGGGACGGTGGGACGAGGGGAGGACCTGGTACTCCTGCAGGACCTACAGGGCTGAAAGAATTTAGATGTAGGGGCTGGAGGGTTGACCCTGCCCAGCTACTAGCGCGGGCCTCTGATACCTACGGCTCAAGAACTCATTTCCAGTGTTGCATCACTGGTTTTTTTTTTGTTTTTGTTTTTTTTTTGGTTTGTTTGTTTGTTTGTTTGTTTTTTGTTTTGTTTTGTTTTGTTCTGTTTTTGTTTTGTTTTTTGTTTTTTGGGTTTTTTTTTTTTGTTTTTTGTTTTTTTTCCCGAGACAGGATTTCTCTGTGTGGCTTTGGCCGTCCTGGAACTCGCTCTGTAGACCAGGCTGCCTCTGCCTGCCTCTGCTTCCCGGAGTGCGGGAATTAAAGGCGTGCGACACCACTGCCCGGCTTTTTTTTTTTTTTTTTTTTTTTTTTTAATGAAGTTTCTTGGGTTAGAAATTTATTGGCTTTAAAAAGAGTAAAAAGGCTCTTAGGGCAAGAATCCAGACTTTTCTCTTCTACTAGCACGAGATTACTGAGGGGGAATTCCAGTTTCTTGGAGTCCATTGTTTCTAATTTCTAATCGTCAGAGAGGCACACCAGTGTCTCTAAAGAATTCACATATTAATTTTATTTTATTATATTCATTTTTGCCGGGCTGGTTACAGTTTTCTACCTTCTGTTTTAATACTTCACTGTTGAGGTGGAACATGCCTATGTCTGAAAAACAAATAAGCAGAATCAAAGTAGGAACCAAGGTTAGGACAGGTTCAGTTAGTGCCAGGCAGCCCTGCATAAAAACCGTTTTTTCCATACTCTCTTGGCTTTTAGCTACTTTTGGTACCTTTTTAGCTATTTGAAAAACAAAAACAAAAACAGAGAGAGAGAGAGAGAGAGAGAGAGAGAGAGAGAGAGAGAGAGAGAGAGAGAGAGAGAAGATAAGCAGAACAGTGGTTGCCAGCATGGAGAGGTAGACCGAGGAGTGAGCAGTTTGTTATTTTAACGGGTACCGACTTTCAGTTTTCCAAGATGAAAAGAATTCTGGATTTTGTTTACATGACAATGTGAATGTTCTTAGCACTGCTGGCCTAAATGTTTAAAATGATTTAAGATGTTAAGTTTTACCTAAGGTATACCTGAACGCATTTTGAAAAATCTGTGTGTGCACACTTAATGAGTTTGTGTGAATGCAGTGCCATGGAATTTGTCTGGAGATCAGAAGGCAACCTCGGGTGTCAGCCCTCACCTTCTACCTCATGAGACAGGATCTCTCTTGTTCACCACTGAGTATGCTGTTGACTGTCCCATGAGCTTCTAGGGATTCTCGGTCTCCACTTCCTAGCCAGCCATAGGAACCCTGAGATTTCAGATGTGTGCCATTGTGCCCAGCTTTATATGAGTTTTGGGAATCTGAACTCAGGTCCTCATGTTTGTGTGGCAAGTGTATTATCCACTGAGCCATCTTCTCAGCTCCTGACTGCGTTTTTAAAAACTCTGTGTGTGTGTGTGTGTGTGTGTGTGTGTGTGTGTGTGTGTGTGTGAGAGAGAGAGAGAGAGAGAGAGAGAGAGAGAGACATATGATTAAGTAGTCGCATGGGAAACAAGACAGTATATTAAAGGATGCATGTTATTTCTAGTTGAGAAAATGAAATTTTTATTTTAAAGACTTTCCTCTTATTTTCCACTATGTGCATACAAATTTAATTTGTTTAAACAGGAAAGAGTAAAAGAGAGGAGTAGTTCAAGTTTCTGTAAGAAGCAAAGAGGGCCGGGCGTTGGTGGCGCACGCCTTTAATCCCAGCACTCGGGAGGCAGAGGCAGGCGGATCTCTGTGACTTCGAGGCCAGCCTGGGCTACCAAGTGAGCTCCAGGAAAGGTGCAAAGCTACACAGAGAAACCCTGTCTCGAAAAACCAAAAAAAAAAAAGAAGCAAAGAGGAATATGAACACAAGTACTGGGCAGTTTTAGAAGTGAGGGAGGGTCTAAGGTTCAGGTTGTTTTAGAAGCTGGAGGGAAGGGAATGTGAGATGGCCTTGTGATGGTGAGACCCAACAGCCACTTAAGGCAGTGCCTGCTTTGTTCCTACAGATCCTCGGAGATACAGTGACAGCTAAGCTGGTCGGTGATCTAAAAGCTGACCTCCAGAGAGCCAGTCAGAGTCCATCAGAAATAAAGTGTCCACCAGGTGCGTTCCAGATTGATTGCCAGTCTGTGGCCCCAACCCTCCACCCCCAGCTCCGTGTGCTTCCAGTCTTCTGGTCCTTGAAGTTCCCGTTTTTTCTTTATGCCGTAGATACTTATTGGTATCTTCTAAATGCAAGGTCATGAAGATTTATCTCCATGTTTTCTAGGAATTTGGTAGTTTCCGTGCTTCCATTTAGGTATCTGTACACAGTATCAGGTAAGGGTCCAGCTTCTTATTTTGCCCTTGGCTATCCAGTTCTTTTTTTTTTTTCTTTTTGCTGAATCTAACCTAGGGCCTCATTCATGCTAGATGAGCACATTGCCTGTAGCCCCGGCTCTGCTGTCCAGTTACTGTTCACTTATTTGCATCGTGTGAATTCTGGGGATGCTACCTACAGTCATAAAACCATAGAAACCAGCTGTGTTCACATGCTTTTCTCTCATCTTAACTCTCCTTGGAACCTTGGGTAGCTCCCAGCCTGGTCCTATACCAGAATTATCAAAGTCAGAGTCCGTGTTCTGGCAGGTCCTGGCAAGCCAGACTCTACCATCATCCTCAATAAGTATGCCAATCAAAAGAGTCATTGATTGACACTAGAATTCAGAAGAAGGAGATTTGTCTATTGTGGCCACATTGGAAACAGACAGAGGGTCTAGTGACCCCCCCAATCCATCTTTGACATGATGTTTAGGGTTAAGTGGGGTGCCAAAGTTATATGTTGTTTACTTTTCATATTTTTAATAACTTTATTTTATGTGCATTGGTGTTTTGCCTGCATGTATGTCTGTATGAGGGTGTCAAATCCCCTAGAACTGGAGTTACACACAAGCTGTGAGCTGCCATGTGGGTGCTGGGAATTGAACCCGGCTCCTCTGGAAAAGCAGCCAGGGCTCTTAACCACTGAGCCATCTCTCTGACTACCAGAATTATTGACCCATCATTGTTTTGGCCCCATTCTGTCCTGCAGGGTGGTCTGACAAGTTGCAAATCTCTTTCCTTATAAGTTCCTGTCCCTGCCTAGCCATAGCCATCATTCTTCTTCTCTCCCCAGTACAAGATTTCCAATTTGTTGGGGTGCAGTGTCTCAATAGTCTTATAGTCAAAGGTAGAAGTCACAAGTGTCTCTTTAGAATGGCCCCATTACAACCCTGCAGGCTCTGGCTGCTCCTTGTGCCTGTAGGCACCACTGCAGAGATAAGATACACGCTCCTTGGCCTCCTAAAGAAGCTGCCAAGCTGCCTCCCGGTCCTGTACCTTGCCTGGGCAGCACAATAGAGCCAACCTGTTGGCGCAGGTGCGGGTGAGCAAGCCCTGAAGCCATGAGCATGGGAGAGATGTCCCCAACACTCAATCTATCTTGTGGCAGCATGGACAGGGCAGAGGGGGGCCCTTCCCTATCCCCATCAATGCCTGGGACAGGTGGGAGAACTGGCCCTGAGGTCACAAGAGTGGGAGAGCTGTCTCTGCCCCGCATCAGCTGCAGCACTCGGGAGAGCAGGCCCTTCACCTTACCTGGACAACACAGTGGAGCCAACCCTGTTGGTGGAGGTGTGGGTGGGCCAGCCTTGAAGTTGTAAGCGTGGAGAGCTATCCCCACTACTGTCATGTGGTAGTATGGGTGGGGAAGAGATGCCCCCCTTACCCCTCGCCCCTTACTGCCTACAACACCCCCCCCTTACAAGCTATGGCATTCAGGAAAGTGGGCCCTGCTCCTCACCTAGGCAGCACAGCAGAGTTGGCCCTGTTGTTGGAGGTGAGGGTGACCGAGCCCCAATGTTGTGTATGGGGGGTGCTGTCCCCATTTCTCACCTAACATATGGTGGCATGGATGCCCTCCTTCCACCTCCTACCCACCAACACCTGGGACAGGTAAAGGAGCAGGCCCTGGGGTCATGGAAGCAGAAAGGCTGTCCCTGCCCCTCATCAGCTGCAGTGCTTGGGAGAGTGGCCCCTGCACCTCACCTGGGCAACAGTGGAGCTGGCCCTGATGGTGTAGGTGTGGGAGAGCTGACTCTGAGGCACAAAGGCAGGAGAACTGGCCTGACCCCTCGTTCATTGCTACAAGGGGTAAATTAGCTGGGGCAATGCTGGAGAGTTCACCCTGGTGTCGAGGATGGAAAGAACTGGCAGGCAGACCAACCCTGCAGCTGCCCAGGCCCAGAACCAGGGTTATGACTTGGCCTGCCCCAACATCCACCCCATCTGCGCTCTGCTAGAGCACATGAAGGGGCCTGACCCATAGAACCAAAGCTGCAGGATCTCCACGACACAGGGCAACAACAGGATATTCAGGAAGAGTCCCAGTGAGGGCCCAGCATGGATGGTATATTAGGAACCAGAGGTCTCGAACCAGACCATGACTCTTTGCAATGAACACTTGCAAGTAAAGATATGTGAACAAAAGGGTTTACTGCGTGACTCACTGTGTCACACTGAAGCTTCCATGATGAGATTTTTTTTTAATTTTTTCCCTTAAATTTTGTTTTATTTGGTGGGGGGGGTTGTAGGAGCAGAGGGCAGATGCAAAGAGATGGGGAAATGCATGGGCTTGAGATACATGATGTGAAAGACACACAGAATAAATTTTAAAAAGTAAAAGAAGAAGAAGAGGCTGCTTCCCTTCCTTTTGGCCATGGCTTCAGCCTCCTTCCTTCCAGGAATGAATGGAACAGGAGGCAGTTGCTGAGAAGACACAGTTCCCAAGGAGGTGACTTTGTGCTGGAGCTATTTATCTTGAGGACATTCCATCTCTGCTGAGTGATGCAGGCATACACAGAGGGTAGACAGTGGTACCTTCTATTCCTCCACTGCACAAACCCAGTCACTAGGAACACTGTCTACTGCTCCAGTAGGTGGAGGACGAACCTCTCCCACCCTGATGGGGATGCAGACCTGAGGTCCCAGAAGGGTTGGAAAGAGAATGGGTACCCAATCGTTGCATCTTGAGTCGATTTCCCATCGTCTGCCTGTATAGATTGTCTGTTTTACAAATTACTTACTTTGTTGATGTACCAAGGTTCATAATATTCTTTCATAATCCTCTTTCTTTTTTTATTGGGGTGGGAGGTCTTACTATTTAGCGCTTGCTATCCTGGAATGTGCTTATGTAGACCACATAAGCTTTGAACTGTTTCTGCCTAGCCTACATAGTGAGTTCTAGGCTAGCTAGGGCTGCATAGTGAGACCCTGTCATTAAAAAAAGAAAAGAAAGGAAGGGAGAAAAGAACATGCTCCATAGACATGCCCACAGCCAATCTGAGGAAGGCAGTTCCTCAACAGTGATCGCCCCTTCCCAGGTCTGTCTAACTAGGACACAGGTCTTCACCGCGGCTCTGGAAGTCCTGAGGTTTCCTTCATCATCTTTTTTTTCCCTCCTCAGGCTCCTTCCAGTCACCTGAGACCAGGGCTTGCAATCCCTGCACTGATGGTGTAGACTACACCAGCTCTCGCAACAACCTGGCCTCATGCATACCCTGCAGCGTCTGTAAGGAAGGTACGGAACAAAGGGCCTCTTTCCCATAGGTGGGGTCTGGGGGGGGGTGGGAATCAAAACTGCTGTGGGCTCGGAAACCTCAATTCTAGCCCAATTGGATCTTGACCCCACCCTGTTCTCCCCCTATCCTTAATTCAATGAGACAAAAATTAAAAAATCAAAAACCCTGGGGAATTCATCTGTGCTGTGTTTTAGGAATCATTGCAACCATCCATTGAGAACGAGGTAGAAACTACTCTGCCCCTGTGGAGAGCAGGGCCTAGTACCCCCAGGTGCATTATGGGGTGGTTACCACTGCCTTCACCACCCATTGATTTATAACTTGGCACACTTGGTGAACAGGAAGCACCCTGGTGCCCATGGGCAAAGACTTGTCCTGAGGAGTGGCGGGGCTCCGCGGAGCACACAGCGTTAGAGCTGGGCCTTGATGGATAGATAGATACAGGGTTCTAAGTGGAACAGGGTGGTCTCCAGCCAGAGGTCCAGAATTGAGGGGTAAAGAGCCCTGCATGTTTGGAATAGGACATTAATTCCATTCTGGGTCCATCATGAGTCTCCTCAACTCTGCAATGGATTTGATACCCAGGAGCAAAGTTTGAGTTGCCACAGGGAGTAACCTGCCTGCTTTGCATTTTCTAGAAGTTGAAGTCAGAAGTGTGGATCATGGGATGCAGTCCCAGCTTAGAAAGGAAAAGAGCCACTGAGAGTCTCCCCTCCGTCACTGTAGTCATTCTCCAGCTATGAGTGATATACCGTGTTCTATCCTTACCCTCAGGATCCATTGGCTTTTTGTTAGTAATGGCTGCCTTCTAGTCCCGTGAGACCTGAGGCCACTCCTAGAACCTTCCACAGAAACTTCAACGTGCATTCATCTTTCCTGTGGTGGGCCTGCTAAAGTGTTGAGGTCGTAGTTATTGTTTTAGTTTCTTTTCCTGTTGCTGAGAGGAACAAAGCAACTGGAGGAAGGAAGGGTCGAACTGGCTCACAGTTCAAGGGTATCAACCGCCCATCGTGGCAGGGAAGTCAAGGTGGGCAGGAGCTTGAAGCAGCTGCTCAACTCCCGTTCTCAGAGAGTAACAGATGTGTGTGCTCAGTCCACTTTCTCCTTTTCATACAGTTCAGGAGCCTAGTCCAAGAATGGTACCACCCAGAGTGTATGAGTCTTCCCACCCAATTAGCTTAATCAAGATAAATCCCCACAAGACGTGCCCAGAGGCCCGTCTCCCAGGTGATCCTCGATCTTATCAAGTTAACAACTGAGATTAACCATCTGTAGTTGGTAACAAAGAAAGGAATGTCTGAATGGGTTCAGGCTGGGTTCCCAGCTGGCTCTGGGCTAGGCTCTCTTGTTCTAGGCTCTGAGTTCTTGCTAGGTGTGAGAGCTCAGTCTCTGCTTCTTAATGTTCTTCCTGTTTCCAGGAGTTTGAAGATCATCCTCTGTGCATCCCTTGCACCTGTCCTCATGATCTAAAAGACTGTTCCTCCCAAATCTGATGCATGAGGTCATAAATTGTGTTCCTTTTGTATGGCTCTGAGTACTGGTAGCTGCTCATGGGAACCATCGCCTGCATGCCCCAGGCTGTGGTGTTATAGAAACCGGCCCCGGTTATTCCTTCCTAAGTTCAGTTGAGCTGAAGAGGGAACTGTCTCATGAGGACGAGTGACCACGGTAACCAGGAAAACTCATCCTTCAAACTCTTACAGATAAAGAAAAAAAAAGCAACTGCACCTCCACCCAGGACACGGAGTGTCAGTGTAAACCAGGCACCTTTGAAGATGAAAACTCTCCTGAGTTCTGCCAGAGATGCTCTGAGTATGACACAGGGGCCCTGGAACTCCTACAAGCCCAGGGGAACCCCAGAAGACCCAAGCTTCCTTGTATCCTTTTCTTTTCCTCCGACTCCACGGAGTTCCCACACCGCAGGGTATCTCTAAGCAGTTGGGGTCTTCGGAGCCTGCTGTGGCCTCTCCATGCCCAACTGCAAATCTCTCCATGTCCCTGTCCCCCGCCAATCCCTTCGTGGCCTTTCCCACCCATTTGTTTTCCCTTGGCCAGATAATTTGTCTACTATCTGTAGAATATAGCATGAGAATGAGTAGAATATAGCCTGGCTTGTGTTTCCTTACATCACCTCAGAATTCTTGTGCAGACAGAAGCCCATAAAGGCAAAAGTGCTACAAGCCCCCCCAAAAAACATAATGAGGCTGTGTGTGTGGCTCCCTCAGGGTTCTCAGAGGCACCTGAGCCAACTCAGCCAGCCTCACCCAGGACCCTGTCCCCTCAGTCTCGACTTCAGCAGTTTGAGGGAAAATAGTTCGCTTACTCTTCCCTGACCACGTGGTATTTACTATGATTGGTAAAAGGGTCTGCTTATTAAAGTTGACAGAGGACATGGCTCAGTGGTGACCACACAGGCTTCTGTCTTTCTCTTTCCTAACTTAGGATCTCCCTGTGGCCCAGGGCAGCTCAGCACATACCCTGCAGAAAAGGCAAAAAGGCTGCCACCATGCCTACAGAGAGTTCCCCAAAGTCTGCACTGTGTGTGCCCAGATGTAGGAACAAATTTGGAGTGTAGACACAGGAGACTGTCCTTCCTTTAATGCCATCTCAGGGACGTTGGGCAGAGTGGGTGACTCCCCTTTCATCGCATCTGGCCAGCAGCCTTATCATTTGTTCCTTGTGTGTGCCAGGTGCACTAATGGAGAAGTTGAAAAGACTCCTTGTACACCGAAGACAGACCGGAAGTGTGACCCCAAATACTCATTCTTAGGCCTCATCATAGGACTCGTGGTATCTCTGCTGGTGATTGTAGTTTTGGCTATAATTTGGAAGACTGGGGTCTGGAAGCGAGTATTGCAGTATATGAAAAGAGCCTATCCAGGTGAGTGTTGGCTGAGGGTGGGTCCCTTGGACACCGAATCTGAATCTCCCTAACCTGCTCTTCTCCTTCAGAATTGCCCTCCCTGTGTCCCAAACCCCAGTGTCCTTGAAGCCTAGCCCTCTCTTGCTCCAGCAATTGATATACCATCTCCCACTTCCCCCAAACCACGGAGCCCCAGAATCTCACCAGTCCATCTCACTCTCTAAACCAAGTCTGAGAGAGGAGGGCGTAGTCAGGACAAAGAGACATCAACTCCTCAGCTGAGGATAAAGGTCAGGACAGGAGTGGGCGGGGGACAGCTCTGGCTACAGCAGAACCAGCAGAGGTTCTGTGTGTGTTATTTTCATGCAGTCTCTCTCTCCCCAAGTGCCTTCTCAGCCTGAGGGTAGCCCCAAGCAGGAATGGCCCCTCCTTATCCAGTGTTGGAGCCTCTAGCTCACTCCGCTCAGATAAAAAAGGGCTGATGAGTCCCCTGCCCACTTGCTCGGGGGACCTCCTTCTCTTCTAGGCCGTGAACGGGAACCTGAAAGTGCAAACGCTGTGAATGAGTCTCTCATGGAAATGCAGACATCCAGCATGGGACATGACTCTCACTGCAACACGGTCAGTCCTGCAATGAAACCCCCGAGACTGTAACTCTGCTGAAGAGCAGAGCGTTTTTAATTTTATGTGTTTGGCTGTCTTGTTTCCATGTATGTCTGTGCACCACATGCATGCCTGGTGACCATGGAGGCCAGAAGAGGGCATCGGATCCCCTAGAACTGGAGTTTACAGCCAGTTGTGAACTGCCATATGGGTTCTGGGAATCAAACTCAGGTCCTCTGGAAGAGCAGCTAGTGCTCTTAACCACTGAGCCGTCTCTCCAGCCCCGAGAAGCAGGGCATTTGAAAGGCTGCAGAGCCCAGGGAGGATGGCACATCATCTCCATCTGTCCAGGGTTGCTGTGCTGGCTTACTAAAGTGATTGGGGCTCTGGGTCCACTCTCAAGCAAGTGGCCATTTTTAGCTTCCACATGGCCCCAGACCATGTTGCAACTCTGCCCTTTCTGCCCTGCTCCTGTGGGTGAGGTCAGGTGACCTCCCCTTGGCACTGTAGCGGGAGCACAGAGTGCCAGCAGCAGATCATGGATGTGTGAGCCTAGGGTGGCCGCACTGAGATGGGGTGGGACCCTGCAGGGGGCCTTGGGTATGGACTCCTGAGTGTCCTCTTTGCCTTCTCAAAGTCATTTCCGCACACTTGTGTCCCTCACGAGGATCTGACGTTCAGGGCGATGATCATACTGAGCCCCTAAGCAGCAGAGAATGGCCGTCCACTCTTTTTTGAGAGCACATTGGGCAGACAAGATCTGGTGGCAGGTGTCACTGGAGATAGCGCTGGTTCATAGGCAAAGTGGCGGTTGTCACCAGATCTCCTGGCCCAGGGGATGTAGAGACAGGGAGACAAAGGACAGGCTGCATGTGGCCTAGTGTGGTGACAGGAGCCGTTCCGTGGAACATGCCGAGTCTCTGCGACATTCTTGCTGTGTCCTCAGAACCTGGGGCGGCACAGGCATGGGGCAGATACTGTGGGAAAGAAGGGCTGAGTCCTTGGGCTTGATTTTTGTTGGACGTATTGGGGCCTCACACATGCTAGACAACACTCCACATCCTCAGTCACTTTTAAAAAAACGTTTTATTGAGACAATATCTCGCTAAGTTATCCGGGCTGGCCTCAGCTTTGCCCTTCTGTCTCAGCCTCCAGAGCAGCTGACGTTACAGGCCTATGCCACCAGTCCTGCCCAGATACTTCTCCTGTTTTTACCATTTCTTTAGTTTTCTGTTCACAACTGTGGGGAGGATTCCACGAAGTAGAATTTCCAGGTCAAGGTTATGGAAGTGCTGTTTGGTGTGCACATGGGCATACACTCAGACACACACACACACACACACACACACACACACACACACACACACACAAAATCAGACACACAAAATTACACATATAGGGTCTCACACACGTAATCATGCATATACACACTGCTGTTTTTCACGAGCTTTGATCAGACATTTAGCACTTTCTGTTGGTTCTATTATAGCAAAGCATCAGTGGTCTCCGGTGTACATGGCTTTGTTTTACACATTTTTGCGTATCGTTATCCTAATGTCATTAAGAGCTTCATAAGAAAAAAAATGCCCCTATATAAGTATTTTCTCTCATATGGGTAATAGATTTCTAATTTCTTGCATTGAACATGTGTGTTCATGTGTGTATACATGTATGTATGCATTGGTATGTGGAGGTCAGAGGTCTTTGTCAAATGTTTTCCTCACTTCTCTTCTTCGCCTTACTGTTTTTCTGAGACAGGATCTCTCCTTGGACCTGGGACATATTAGCTAAAGTGGCTGGCTGGCCAGCAAGTCTCAGGGACTCACCTGTCCCCATCCTGGTGCTTGAATTACAAGCTCAGGCAGCTATGCCCATCTCCCTCACCCTCAGGCTTTTTTTACTTTATGTTATTTTTTTTTTTTTTAGATTTATTTATTATGTATACAATGTTCTGCCTGCATGTACGCCTGCAGGCCAGAAGAGGGCACCAGATCTCATTATGGATGGTTGTGAGCCACCGTGTGGTTGCTGGGAATTGAACTCATGACCTCTGGAAGAATAGCCAGTGCTGTTAACCTCTGAGCCATCTCTCCAGCCCCTTATTTTATGTTATGTGTATGAGTGTTTCGCCTGAATGTATGTATGTGCACCACGTGTGTTTCTGGAGCCTGAGGGGGTCAGAAGAGGGTGTCGAATCCTCGGGGACTGGAGTTACTTCAGCTCTGGGCCTGGCTTTGATGCAGTATTACGCATCTGGACTCAGGCCCTCAGACTTGTGTGGCCACCACTTTACTGACTGGGCCATCCTCCCAGCCCCAAGTTCCTAATGTTTGTCCCTCAATTTGTTCTAATATTTCATTTTTAACGGTTAAAATCAGCAGATACATTTACTTCTTGCCACTCATAGCACCCCCCACCCCCCCACCCACACCCACCCCCCGCCAATTCTATTTAAATATTGAGCCTTCCCTCCCCCTTTCCCCTGGTCCCTCCTCACTCACCAGTCAAATGTTCATCCTAACAGGGACTTCCTTCCACCTGAACGAGTTCTGGGTCATTTTTGCAACTATGCTCAGTTTTTATTTCCTAAAGAGAAAGGGAAATACAATTTAAAAACGGTCACCAGCCTCTCAGCTTAAGTGATGGAATGCTAACAGTGCAGAAAGGGGCTCAGTGAGTGGTCAGAGGACCCTGCAGCTCACCCCCTCCTGAGAGACGAGGGTGATGCCTGGTTCTTTGGATCTTTTCTTTAAACTTTTACGCTGTATCAAAATCATTTACATGAAAGACTCACAGACATATATACAATACTCTGTTGTACATGAGATTTTCAAGTATATTAAAATAAGCAGATACCTGTTTTTTCAAAACTTAACTATGGTGGTTCTGTGCTGCCTGTTTCTAGAAATGGCAATCATGTCTTTGTTTCAAAAAGTTAATAACCATCTTGCAACCCTACCCTTGTTTCAAAAGGTTATGTGACCACCTATGACGACCTGTTGTTATGACTACCAGTGGTTCTGACTACCTTGTTATGCCCATCTTGCAACCTTGTCTTTGTTTCAGGAGCCCATGTAGGACTAACTTGTTACACTCATGGTCTGCACCTGTAACCCCACCTATTTTGTCTGCCAAATCCCCAATTTGAAATCCCCTGAACCCTGAGTTCTATAAGACCTGTCTTCCCCACATCCAATGCTGACCTCTCAAATCCTGCGTTAGGGTGAGGCAGCCTGTGAGGACCAATAAAAAACCTGCTTTAATTAATTTGTCCATGATGATTTGAGTCAGTGATCTTTCTCCCATCTTTGAGATTTACAGTATCCTTTGGTTCCAATTTGTTTTTTAAAAGTCAAATTTAGGAGCTGGAGAGCTAACTCAGCAGTTAAAAGTGTTTGCTCTTTTGGAGGACCTGGGTTCAGTTCTCAGCCCCTGCATTGGGTGACTTAGAACTGCCTGTAACTCCAGTTCCAGGGCACCTGATACCTTCTTCTGGCCTCCACAGCTCCCTCTCTCATACACATAACCTACATCCACATAGACACACATACACGTAAACTAAAAACCTTTTGAACGGTCAAATTTCATATTCATCTGTACCAAATACCTTCCCAGCCCCAATGCTATTGTTTTCATTTCCATACTTAGACAGTTGACGTGTGAGTTGTTATTATTGATTAAAACACCTTTAGAGCCTTGAAACAAATCTTGACCTTGGGTTTTACAGAGCTCTCTCCTCTGTAGTCTCCAACTGAGTTTTGTCAGAAGCCTGGGGCCGAGAGGTTGGCCAGAAGGAAAACCCCAGAGTAAGGGGGAATATTCAGTCTTGATGGAGGCTTATACAGTTGTACACTTGATGTGAGCATTTATGCCGCTCTAGGCCACCAGCATCAAGAGCCTTCAAGCAACTGAGGCAGGAAGCTTACCTGTGTCTTCACAGAGACTTTAGAGGGGCAGTACTGTAACCTAAGTTTGGTAATCAGGATCAGGCCTGGGCCCCAGATCTCCTGACTCTGACCAGGGTGTCTGTGACACTTGTTTAACAGGAACCTGAGGAAGCTGTGAGTTCTCCACCAGGAAGGAAGTTTCTGGTTCCAGCAAATGGAACAGACGCAGTTGATGGTGAGTGTTTTGTACGAGGCAATAATAGCAGAGAAGCCCCGGGGATAGGAAAAGTATTCCAACGGTCATTCCCGTGACACAGAGTACTCGGTCATGATAGCTAAGGATGGATGCAAAGCCTGTACTGTTGTCACTGGACTTAGGGACCATAACTCCCCCTCTCCTCCCTTCTGTCTCCATCGGGACGGAATTGTTAGAATCTCTCTGTCCTTCCACTCTGCCACCGCCTCTCCCTTCCCCCTCGTAGTTCCCACCCCTGCCTCCGCCAGGGCCTCCAGAATGATGCACTGGCCTGTGGTAATACCCACGGGCCTTACACTGGAAGCTCCTGACGTGGCCAGACTTAGTTTGGTGAGCTGTATGTACTACAAATCCCAAACCTGACTTCAGAGATGGTTATGCGGAATGAATGGAGTCAGAGAGTCACTGCAGGAGTCGATGGATCAAAGGGCGCTTGTTTCCTTTCGTATTTCATTAGTTAGTAAGTTAGTTTTACATGGGTTCCGGGAACAGAACTTAGGTCCCCTGCAAGAGCAGTATGTACTTTGAACCACTGGGCTCTCTCTTCAGCCCCCATTCTCAGTGCCAGAATGCTTGGGACTGAACCCAGGATTTTGAGTATACTGGGTAAATACTCTACCAGTTAAGCTACACCTCTAACCCTGCTTTCACTGGTTAAATAAGGCTGTTAGAACATGTCCTGGTGACTCCTGGGGCTCATGGGACCGCTATCCCTGCTTCTTCTGTTTCTCGGGTTGCAGGATGACACATTTCATACATACCTCATTTACGTCATCCTAACCGCACAGGTGAGTTTCCGTGACCTCGCTACAGGTTCAGATTTTCAGCCATTCCTTTTCCACCATCTAGTGGCAGTGATGCAACATGTGAGGGAGGTCAGCTGGCATGGACAGCTCCTCCCCCTCTCTGCTCTGTTCTTTACAAAGAGGCAGATGTTCTTTACAAAGATGCCCTGTACCCCATTCACCATGAATACAGCCTAAACAGCCTCCTTTCCCTGAGATACTACGCACCCACCCCTCTGTGCCCCTCTGTGGTTCATGCCATGTGCTAACACCCTTCTACACACACACACAATCTCTGCCCCTTCTCCCACTGGGCCAGCAGCCCCCTTGCAGAACAGGATTCTTTTTTTTTTTAAGGTATATTTAAAAAAAAAAAATTCTTTAAAAAATGGACTTCGTATATCTGGGTGTTTTGCCTGCATGTATGTCTGTGTGCCACTTGCATACCTAGTGCCTTGCAGAGGCCTGAAAATGTGTCAGATTTCCTGGAACTACAGCGCCAGATGGTTGTGAGCCGCCATGTGGGTGTTGGGAATCGAACCCGAGTCCTCTGGTAGAGTAGTCAGTACTCTTAACAGTTGAGCCATCTCTCCAGCACCCAGGTTCTTGGTGGGCTTTGGGTGTGGTGAGGCTACAGCAGCATCCATGGAATGGCAAGGGAGGGCATTAGGTCCTCCCCTTGGCTTCTGGATCTGATTTCGGATCTTCCACGCTCTGTGAAGGGCTAGCAGCTTACCTGTCATCCCCCCCCCCCCCCCCCCCGTTTTCTGACACCCAGCCCTGAAGCAAATCTTCAGTTACTGTCCGAACGTTGTGCCCTATAACTCCTGGAACAGCCTCATGCGACAGATGGGCCTCACAGACAACGAGATTCAAGTGGTCAGAGCTGAAACACAGGCCCTACGAGAAGTCTTGTACCAAATGCTGCTGAGGTGGCTCAACCAAACAGGCCGGGATGCCTCCATCAACCATCTGCTGGATGCCTTGGAGGCCGTGGGAGAGAGGTGTGCCCGGCACAAAATTGAAGACCATGCCGTGAAATCTGGAAAGTTCATTTATTAACAGGCAACAGCAGAACCAGGCATGGTGACACACGCCAGCACTGAGGAGACAGAGCTGGGAGAATCTCTATGAGTTCAAGATCAGCCTGGTCTATATGGTGAACTCAGTACAGCTAGGATTGTGTAGAGAGGATCTGTCTTAAAAGAAGAGGGAGGTGCAACGAGCCCTTCAGTGTCTTTAGAATTAATTTTATTTTATCTTCCTATATTTATTGTCATATTACTGTATTTTGTCATACTGGAAGCTGGGCCCAGAGCCTTGTGAACACTAGGCAAGCATTGGAACACTCAAATGCATCTCCAAGCATCTTGGTTTGCTTCTGTTCCTGGACAGGGCACAATTGGCAGGGTATGGTAGAACCAGCCTATCTTTCTGGCCCTCCGGAGGTGGAGCCAGGAAGATCAAGAGTTTGAGGTCAGTTGGGCTACATGAGAACCTGTAATGTGCATTCTATTGGTAAATTATCATATGCTGTCTAAACGTGTTGAGAGCTGACTATGGAAACAAAGAGGGTGCTCCTGTCCCAGGGTCTAACGTGTTCATTTCACATGTCTACCAAGACCCCTTGTCCACAGACAAACTGCCCCCTGCCCCCACCCCACCCCCACCTCCCTATAACAGAAGGAAGCACAAAACAGCCTGAGTATAGAAATTTTAGCTGTCCTTGAGAACAGCTAAAAGGTCACCAGTTTCCAACCAAGGTCACTGCTCTTTATTGTTAGACTCCAAACCAACCAGACTGCTGCTCAACCACACAGCTGCACAGCTCCCCTGGCTCACAGGTTGAGGGTCTGTCTGGAATCTAACTCCCAGGTAAACAGATTTCTCACTCCCTCCAGTGAGTTTGCTGGTCTGAACACACAGAGAACATAAAAAGCACTACCTGTGGCGACCCATCCCCCACCCCCTTTCCTACCACCTGCTGGGGAATCAGTGGCATCCTGGCTCCAAGTGCCTCTGAGACCCCAAAGAAACAACTTCTGTTTTGTTCCATGGCCTCGATTCTCCTTAGTCTGAGTTCCAGTCCTCCTTTACATATACCTGACCTGTCTAGGTGTGGATAACTGGGTCTTTTAAGCTTTACCACTTTATATTTCTGTTTGTCTTTGTCTTATAGTTCTGGTTCCTGGATGCAGGTCCCAGTTCATGCTTAGCACTTTCTTTGCCACTGGGCTACAACCCTAGTTTATTAATCTATAAGTTTAATGATTTTATAGGTGTCTATAAATACTTACATGTTTACAGGTACGTGTTGCCAGATGAGTCATGACTTGGGAACTGTATCCACTGTGATGGACATGGCTGGTCCATGACCTGCCATTGGTCATGGATAATCTTGATTAGATGGTGAGGGGCTGGGCCAGGGAGATGGCTCAGTAGATAAAGGTGCTTGCCACCAAGCGTGATGACCCAAGCCGTATCCCCAAAAACTATATGATGGGAGACGAGAACAGACTCCTACAAGTTGTCTTCTGACCTCTGTATGTGTGATGGTGGCATGAGCGTGTGTGTGTGTGTGTGTGTGTGTGTGTGTGTGTGTGTGTGTG